>APFE031210662.1:16687-53015 GCA_000404065.3 Pinus taeda | reverse complement strand
CCTTATGTTCAATTTTTGGAACTCCTCAATGTGCTCCATTATTGAAGCCTTTTGTTTGAGACTTATCAATTGGCTAAAGAAAGTGTTGCTTCTTGTATCCTCATAATGTGCTGTCAATTCTTCCGTAAAAATTTCCCAAGTGATAATTTATTTAGGAGTGCAAAGCCATTAATACCATACAACTAATTTGGTTCCAAATATAAAAGTTGCAATATGTACCTTTTGTGTGTTTTGCACATTATTAAGATCGAAAAATTGCTCCATCTGTAATATCCATGTTGCGGGATCCTTACCATCAAACTTCCTCATATCGATTTTTGGAATATGGTGGGTCTTTAATCCAACATTAGAGTCTATGGAATCATGATTAACATTTCTTTTGTTTTCATCATGAGTTTCCTTTACTACCCTTTCACCATTAGTGACCATTTCTTGTAACAACTTATTCATATTTATCTTATATTCTTCCATATTATCATCCATGCCATCCATTTTAGCGTCTATGCCATTCATCTTAGCTTCCATTATGCCATTCATCTTAGCTTCCATGCCATCCATCTTAGCTTCTACATCTTTCATCTTAGATTTTTTTACTTTTTGTGCAAGTGACACTTGTTGCACTTGGTCTCGTAATTTTGATATATCATGTTACATTCTTCCTCTTCTTCATGAGTCATGCTAGAGGTTTTAGGTTGCTTACTAGGTGTTTGCATTTTCTTTCCTCGGGGCATCAATTATTGATAATGATGATTTACTATGCCATCTGGATTCCTTCAAACTAATTTTTCAAACCAAGCTTATGCAAAAATTTAAAAAAAACTACACACCTTTTTTCACTTTGTAGGAGATTGATATTAATCTGATGTATCTCTATAATTTCAGATCATCTAGTTTTGAAATTGCAAACTGCAGTAGCCCTTTGTGTCCACTTTCCAATGCCACCAGTCTGATCCAAATTGGATTCTCCAAGGAAGATTTATGCACAATCTCGCATGATGACCTGACGATAGACCTTTCTAGAAGATAAAACTTGTATGAAGTGCCACGTGTCACTGTTTCAACCTTTTGCACTGAAAAATACAAGAAACTAAAGTCTGTCCTCTTTCTGTACCTTCTTACAAAATTTCAATCTGATGCTCCGAGAGAAAGTTATGAAGATTTTCCCTAGGTCACCTATTTGGAATGTAATTCAAGAGTATGCAAAAATACCAACTTCCTCATATCATATCTCCGAAAATATAGCACAAAAATATCTAAAATTTGGAATCTAGGTTCAACATGATTTCATCTCAAATGGGTTTTTTTTTCCCTTTTGAAATGTTGCAGAAAAAAGTTATAGAGAAAATTCCACAATGACCTATTTGGAGCAGCGAAACCCTAGAATCCAAAGCTCTGATACCAAATGTTATGAAACCAGCTCACAAAAGGATAGAAAAGAGAGATCAACACCTTAGAATTTAACCTCTTCAAGGGGGCAACCTCCTTTACATTACACAAATGAACAATTCTTTGATGATTCAAATGACAAAACCTCCTTTCTATATATAGGAGTCTAAGGTGTCACAATATAACCCAGTCAACCTAACAATAATAATATAAACCCACAAAAATGAGAATAGAGAGATTCTATGGGGCATAGTAATAAAAATATGGGGACAATAGGGGCACAATAATATTATTAAGGGATACAACTACAATAGTAATGGGGTAATCACTAGTATTATAGGGAGCTAACATTAAAGATTTCAAACAAATATTTAAATGTATTTTGAATAAATTCCCCACTCATGTACAACAACATTATTCTATTACTATTATACTTCTCCCTTTCCCACTAACAATTTTTTCTTTGTCAAGTGCACTCCAAAAGTTACTTCGACTCTTAACTTTGTAGGAGACATCTTCATTGAGAAGGACAAAAGGTCTATTGCAGTTATTTTTATCAAGAAGATTCAAAAGGCTCCAAAGAAAAAAGTAAAAGTTCACAAGGCTCTTCTATCAAAGCTAAAGAAAATTATTCTCTTGACATGGAGAAAATGACTAAATTTTTTAAGTTGTTAACCAACGAAGTACCAAAAATCAAGAGGAACTCAAGTGAGGCTTCTACCAACAAAACTTCTTTTGAGTCTTTTCTTATGAAAAATTTCAATCAACTAGCTATGTGATGTAGGACCATTAAAGTTTCCAAATCATGAATATTTTTATTTCATTATTGTAAATAATTTAACTTCTTTATTTCTTAAAGAACTATAGATAGAGATAGGATTTAGTATATAATATTTATAGGAAGAAAATCTTCCTTTTAAGATGAAAAATTTAGGAAATAAATCATGAGAGGTTGTATGAAAAAACCTTCGTAGCAATTAGCAAGTTGTTAGGATAAGAAAAAGTTTAGAAATCTTAGAAAATATTACGGGTGATTCTAGGATTTAGAAAAGTTATGGATAGGTAATATCTTGTCAATAAGGCAAAAGCAAGTCTATCTTGAAAAGCATGAGTTATTTTTGGATTCATTTATGGATCTAGGAAAATTTATTTTGTTTTCATATGTTATTATAAATATTGTAAGCTTAAAGGTGAAATAAATGGCCAAATGAATGTGAGATCAAGCCAAGAGAGGAATGAATACTTTTTTAATTGTATAGACATGATTTTATTAATGAAATAAATTTTCATTATGTTAATAAATTGTCTAGTGTATCTATGGGAGTGTCAATAGTTTTATTATGTGCATCATTTAGAATTCACTACAGGTGAAGTAGAATTTTTTATATCAAATATTTTTGCAAAAGAAATAAGGGCTTGATGATGAAGGGATTTGTTGTGTGATATAGAGAAGCTGAATTTATAGGAAGAGGGGAAATCTCTTGCATCAAATGGTATCAGACCATGATAAACTACTCAAATGTGTTTGCCGATAGTACCAAGGAAAGAGCATGGTAAATCTCTTTGGAAGTGGAATTCGGAATTTGGATTTGTGGTTGATGTAGATGTTTATATTTATGTTCTATCTCCTAAATGATTCTAGATGATTTCATAATGAAATTTGAGATTTTGGTTCTTGGTTCTTGAAGTTTGAAGATGTATATTTGAATGTTTGTATCCAAAATTTGGTAGAGTGATTTCCAAATTGTAGAAGCAAATGATATGATAATTGTGGAAAATAAATTATGATAGATGGTGCAACTATGATGGAGGAAAAAGAGTGGCTACTAAAATGTAAATAAAAAGGATTGCTCAATAGGATTTCCATAGGAGGGAACTAGAAATGCCAACAATCCAAGATTAGAAAGGAGATCTCAGTGAGGTGTTTGCAGTAGGAAGGAGGTCTATTATTGTAAAGGTTATTTGCAGTTCATAGTGAGCACTGAAAAGCTCACAAAGAAAGAGGGGAGGATAAATATGACTATGGAAAGTCATTTGAAGAATATAGAGGAAAGCCATGAAGATGCCAACACAGTTGACATAAGAAAAATGAGTGATGAATAATATGAGAGGTAACTTGTTGAGATAAGAGAACAATTGAATGTGCTTACAGAGTTTATACAACAAAATGAGGAGAGACAAAAGTATGGGTGGAACATGCGGAAAAGGATTAAATGGCTTATTGAAATATTATGAGCCAAGAACCAGAGGCAAATGCTGATACACATGTTAAAGGAAAAATTGAATGCTATTAAGTGTGAGGAGGCAGCTCACAAAGGTGAAGTTAAGAAAGGAGAAATCCATGGAGAAGATAACTATGTTGGTTTATATTTCATGCTTCAGACATAAAATGAGGCTAAAAATCCTTATGTTTTTCTTGATGGTTTTTTTATCGTTGTGGGTTTTATCGATGATGAAAAACCCTTTGAAGTTGTCATGAAGAAAGAAGAAGATAGAGGAAAAGATAGTTCAAATTTTGTTCAGAGAATAGAGGAGGATAAATACTTGAATGGGATGTTCATAAATAATTATGAGCTAAAGATAGATACAACTTTCAGTATTCACACTGATTGTATGCATGCAAGTACAAAAGAAGTGATTATGATTTTTGAAACTAATGCAAGTGGAACAAAAACTGAGGGTGAAAAACATTCAAAAGTAGTTGTGAACAAGGATGAAACAAAGTCAAATGACAAAGATTTCGTTGGTAGCACAGAGACCCAACTCGATCAACAAATTGAAATAGTGAAAATAATCCAAGAAACAACTATATAAACATGGGATGATGTTGAAAGTATATTTATTTGGTTATATACTTTTGTTTTGATCACTTTCTTGCATAGACAATTTTCACTTGAAATGGTGAGTAGAAGTAGGGTGAAGACAACTCTGTTGCAAACAAAAAATTTGGAGTTGAAATATGGTGGAATTTTAGAACCATGCGTCAAAGGATAATTGTATAATGAGAGGGATGATCAAATGCAACACAAATTTTGGAATCCCAAAGAATTATGAAATTAATGAAAAATGACTAGGAGATCATGAAATTTTTTCTACCATGGGAGTCTAATGCAAAGAGTTAGAGATTTCAATTCACCATGCTTTTTGGAGACAAAGCTCCAAACTGGGTTTCATCGTGGAAAATGAATTTTATTTCTTTATTGTAAATATTTTATAATATTTATTTCTTAAAGAACTATAGATAGAGATAAGATTTAGTAGATAAGGTTTTTAAGAATATAATATGCATTTTATGATGAAAAGCTTATGAGATATATCATAAGAGGTTTTAGGAGAAAAAATTTTGTACTAATTAGCAAGTTGTTAGGATAGGAATTTTTTTAGAAACATTAGAAACTATTGAGGGTGCTTTTAGGATTTAGAAAAGCTATGACAGGGAAGATTTTTTCAATAAGGAAAAAGCAATTCTATCTTCAAAAGCATGAGTGATTTGTGGATTGATTTATGCATCTAGGAAAATTTATTGTGTTTGTATACATTATTATAGATATTGTAACCCTAAGAGAAAAAAAAATGGTGAAATGAATGTGAGATCAAGGAAAGAGAGGAATGAATACCTGTGTAATTGTATGGACATGATCTTGTTAATGAAAGGAATTTCCATTATGTTCATAAATTCTCTAGTGTATCTATGGGGTTGATAATAGTTCTAATATGTGCATGCTGTAGAATTCACTGTAAGTGAAGTAGAGTTTTTTATATGAAATATTTTTAAGAACAAATTAAGGGCTTGATGATGAAGTAATTTGTTGTGTGATATAGAGAAGGTGAATTTTCAAGAAGAGGTGAAATTTCCTGCATCACTAAGTTTGCACAACGCTTCAAATGTTGAGAAGTTGGGCATGTATAACTACTATAATTTTCATCAAGGATATTATATAAACATGCATTATACTCATTCCCAAATTTTCATGCACTATCAGACAAGTGTCATCATTGTCATCGCAAAGTGTATCTTAAGTGTCTCACTTGGGGGAAGTTGTTGTGTTACTATTGCATTAAGGGGATCATGTTTTTATTGTGTTCTAAGTGACCAATGTTATGTTATTTATTTTTTTGAGTTCGTAATCATGTTCAAATTTCTTCTTCTCTCACTTTCACATTATTGATCCCACACTTACCCAAATTCCTAAAAGTGCCTACCCTAGTAAAAAGCCTTCACTCAGCCCTCTGGAAGTATGCACTATGCAGTTTTAATGCTAAACCTTGACCCATTAAGCTCTGAAACTATGTAATTTAGCCTCCCAATCATCTCTTTATTCGTACTACATATTTTCAACCCTAAAGCTCCCAGCCTAAATCCTTGAACTACGCAACCACACAATCCCTAAGACTCTCTCCCTAGAGGACTATGCACTAGGAAACATCAAGTGTCAAGATTGGCTCCTTGAGATGCTCAACTATGTGGTCACCTTTCTCTAGCATTTCTAACATATGTATTGTGAAGTCTCAAGCCTCAGTCCTAACATCTGACCTTTGTAATTGTGCACCACACAATCCGTGATCTAGTCTCTAAGTCTGTCACACAGTTCCAACTTAGTAAGTGATTTCCATGAAGCAAGATAGGCTAAGATATTTCCCAATTGATGTCATATTTTCATGGGTTGATTCACTTAAAGGTACTATATCTTGAAATGAAAAGATGATTCTCAAAGAAGAAGAGAGGGAGATCATAGGAAAAGACACTTGTGAAGCTAGAATCATGAAGAATTCATCAAGAAAAAGAAGAAGGAACACTAGTTTATGACATAAGGCCAATGATCAAGAGAACATGACGACTCCATACCTTTCACCAACTTGGATGGTGAAGATTAAGAACAAAGTATATATTTCATGAAGATGAATTACTGAACATACCTCTTGTGAATATTGAAGGCAAAGTATCAAGAGAAGCTTCATGGCATTACCACTTCATCATGGAGTCCTTGTCATCATTGTGAGATTGTGATTTGTACCAATGCCATAAAAATTTCATTTCTATCCATGTGTCTTGGCACATTATTTGTGGATATAATGATCTAACTATCAAAAGGAAAATACAAAGTGTAATGTTTGGAAGTCAAAGAGTCATGTGTGGAATATGAAAAATCGCATAGTCATATATGGACAAAAGAGTATTCAGCAAAAGTCCAAAGTCATATAGAAGTTCAAAGGTCACATTATAAGTCTAAGAGTCATAAGGGAAGCTCAAGAGTCATGGGGATAAGAAAGGTCATTCCTTTTGGTATAAATACACCTTCATAACTCAAGTAAAGGGGCTTTTGGAGGCTTAGCCTTTGGAGAGTTAGCCTTGGATTCTACCACTTGGAATAGGAGAGAAGATCATTCTTTGGAGAAGGAATAAGTGAATTAATGTTCCACTATTCAAGCTAGTAGCTCACCATTATAACTATGTACTTGGATCTGTAATAACCGTAGTCAAAAAGCCATTGCATAAAGTCAATAAAGGAAAAATAAGACTAAGGTAATTGGACACATATTACAAGTTGAAAGTGGGGAAATAACATAGTAAGGGGCATAACTTGTGATTAATAAATGGCTATGGAAATTAGCTAAGGAAATGGAAAAGGAAAAGAGGCATTAATTGGCATTTTATTATGAAATTAATAGAAAATAGGAGAAAAGGAAGGTGAAAGGTCACAAAATTACATGTGAGGAAAATTGAAGGAAAAATAGAGAGAAATGAAGCAAAGAGAGGCCACAATGGTAAAAAGGCATGTGAGGATCAATTCACACATTCTGCCAGTTCAGTATTTGCAACTATCATTATGTTCTCTCTCTCATACTCTTGCACACTTAGAGTTTATTGGAGCACTCTTCAGGGACTTTGGGCATACTTTGGATGTGGAGAAAGAAGGTAAAGAAAAAGTAGGAAATCATAAGAGGACAATGGGATGAAAAACTACATCAATTTTTCTTTGTAGGCACTGAGTTACATGTATGATTTCCTTCGTATTTTTTACATGCATGGCATATGCATGTGGTTGTTTGGTTAGGATATGTCATTAGCATGGACGATTGTCTATATCGACAGTGGTTTTGCCTAAGCCTTTCCTTTTTCAATAGCCATGGTGATGTGGGGTTTCCCATTTTTTTTTTGGTTTTTGCTCATGTTCCTTATGGTTGTGGGTTCAGTTATTAGTACTTGAAACCTTGGTTAGACAAATTCTCTAGAAGACTTGGAACAACTTTGCTTGAATTGCTAGTCTTGGTTGGACAAACACTCTGAAGCACTTGGTGGGTTGATTTACTAGTACTAGAGTCTTGGTTGGACAAATTCTCTAGAACCCTACGACATACTAGTCTGGGACCAAATTGGAACAAACACTCTTGAGACCTTGACAACTTTGGTAGACACCGATCTAGTGATGGTTATTGATATCCAATGATTAGGTGGAATCACTAGTTGAGGGTTGACGTTGTTTTGTCTTTGGAAGACCTCATTTGGTTTTGGTTCGATATTTCCATTAGATACCACATTCATGCTTGGACTAAGGTGTGGGGATGATTAGCTAAAAGGAATATTTGGTTCAGCCCAATCTATGGTTGGGTGGTATGTGAAAGTCCCTCACTTGGTTGGATTTGCATATGTTAGTAGAGATATTTTCCTCTTGTAACTTCTAAGTATTTATACTTGTTACTATGTGGATTCAATGGTTGTCTATAACTCTTATTATGTTGGTTATACGACGATTATAAGCATGGTTTTATGACAGGTTCATTTTATAGCTCTTTACGTATTTTTTTTAGTGAATGAATGGTTATTGAATGCATGAAGTAATTGATGTTTTTATAACTATTTTGAGAAGGAATTAGTCCTTGTTTATTCTCAAATAAGTATGAGGCCCCTATGTTCAGATATGTAATTATGACCTGTAGATTACATGTTTTTTATGAAATGTCTCTCATGGTATGTTTCGGTGAGGTTAAGTCCTTTATAAAGATTTCAATTAAAGTCTTTGTCTTTGTTTCATTCATCATTTCTAAGAGTTTCATCAAGTTTCTAGCCAAGGTGTAGATCATAGCCCTAAAAAAGTGGCTTGGATCTTTGGATTGTTGGCACAGAACTGAGTAATTTAGTGTACAGTCATTATGAAGCATTATCATGGAGAAACTGGAGAGTTGCAATCAATAGCTTGCCTTTTCATGGGAGTGCCTGGGAGTGTCGGTCAAAGAAAAATTAATTTACCTTGGGGTTTTGGCACCAAGAGTGGTTGTTTGGCTCCTTGGGTTCCTCTAGCTCTTGAGGAAGCTTAGTATGGTTTTAGTCTATCAATTCCACTTCCTTAACTATACATAGCAGGTTGAGCCACGTGATAGTAAATATTCATCATATATTTACCCGAATGAACTCGTGAACTTGGATAAGTGTGGGAGGAGGGTGTTATAGGGTGGTATCAGAGTAGGTTGTGCTCCCTTTAGGTGAAATTTGATAGCACAAAGTGGTATCAGAGTTCTAGGGTTTAACACTTGGACTGGATGGGTGAAATGTTTTTTTCATGCATGCATGTAGGTTGTGCATGTGTTTGTTATGTATGCATGGTGATGTTCATTATTACAGTTCTGTTTTCGCGTAATAATTGATGATGTTTTTCTTGGGATGTGCTTGTTAGACATACATGTTGATTGTATATGTGTTTTTTATGCATGTTAGTGCCTACATTTTAGTTATGCATGTATGGTTATGGTTATGATTATCGTGCATGAAGTCATTCTTAGAAGATGGTGTTGTCATGCATGAAGTTGGCATATTCATATCATTATGTGTATATACATGTATCATTCTAATATGGACTAATTTTGCAAATGGGATAGCTCCCTCTCAACTTCACTAGGGTATGTTTTAATATGTTTAAGTTTTGTTTATCTAACATAGTATGTTTGTAGGAAGAAGATCAAATATGACAAGAAAAATGGTGGACTAAAGTACATGTGATTCTCTCTATAGATCAGATGAGAAACATGGTGATGATTATTCCCCTCACGTAATAGGTATCTTTATAACCTTGAAGGTAGAAATAAGAATTTGAAAAGTGGATAGTGACAGGATCATTTAGTCACAGGAAATCCTTTCTAGGGAATATGAGAAACATGAAGAGGTTAATGCATTCAATATTCTGAGTCTATTGGATTTCCAAAGGCAAGGACCACTTAGGATTAGCCATGGATAGGAGGAAATGACAAATGGTGCATATGGAAAGAAGACTCAATCAGTAGATAGGCTGGATAGAGAGGATATATTAAGAGATGGCAGGTTTCTAGATACACTTACGAAAAGCAGAAGTGATCATGGGTTCTATCATAGTTCAGGTTCAGAGAGAGAGTATGGTCATCACCATCACCATCCATATAGGAGGAGTGAGAAGCAGTATTTTCCAAAAGAGTTCAAGAAATAAAAGCCACCTACATTTAATGGAGAAAGAATGAAGTCGTAGCATGCAAAATCTTGGTTGTTTGGGATGAATAAGTTGTAAAAATTGCATGATTACTTGGAGAACATGAAAGCCAAGATAACTACCTTCATTATTAAGCATAAAGTATATTTGGTGGGAATATGTAAAGAATGTCAGACAAATTTAGGAAGAGTAATTGACTTGGAGGGAGTTTGAAATAATTTTCAGGAAGAAGTATCTATTTGTGAGATAATATGATCACAAGGTGAAGGGTATCTATGAGTCGAAGATGGGATTTATGACTAATGCGAAATATACTATTAGATTCCTAGATTTGTAGAGGTATGTGCCTTACCTGAAGGAGGAGAAAGCTAATATTTAGAGACTCACCAGTGGGTTGTTTGTAGCATTTAAAGACAATATTGAATTTGATTAGCCTAGATCGTTGGAGGAATCCATTAGGAAGTTAAGGCATTCTTATGAGAATTGAAGCACAGGTCTGAATCTAAACAAGATTAGAAAGGTACTAAGAAGATGAAAGGAAAATGGGATAATAAGTGAGGAAGATAAAAAGGCACATGTAACAAAGAGAATGCAACACCAAACAAGAAGTTCAATCGATCTGACAGAGCAGAACAAAGGTGATAGAAAGAAACCTTTATAGTGTTGGAATTGAGACAATGATCATAACAAGAGAGATAGTCAATAGAATTAGGGTGGCAAACCACAAATCTATTGTGCTAAGGAGGCAGAGACATTGGGTGATGGTGGGAAACGTATTCCTAGCATTTATGTAGCATTGGATAATAGGTATGTGGATCATGAGGCATCTATTATCAAGATGGATGTTAAGATTTCTAATCAAGTTGTTCCTATTTTGATTAACCCTAGATATAATTATAGTTATGTTAATCCTCACCTGGTGGATAAGTGTGGTTTGATTAAATAAGTGCATGTACAATATTGGTTATTGCAGTTGGCTACAGGTACTATGAAAAGGGTTCATCATTAGGTAAGATCCTATGAATTTGAATTGAATGGTATTCCTACATTAACACATCCAAATGTTCTTCCATTGGAATCATACAATACATTTTTGGGTATGAATTGGGTGTACCTTCACAAGGCATAGGAGGATTGTTATGAAAAGGTTATTGATGGGACTCTAAATTAGAAATAAATTAAGGCCCATGTCTGTAATTTAAAACATAAATTAAGGCCTATGACCATCCTTCAATGCACTAAACCTCTATTTTTGAATTAGATAAATTATTTTTAACTTTAATATATTCATTAGGAAGGTTTATGAAGAATTGAATATCTGTGCCTAATATTATTTATTTTTGTGGAATACTATGAGAATATTGGGCAAATTATGAAGAGATGGACGAGGAGATAATTTAGTGACTTGTTCCCTACTACTGGAGGATCAATAAAAAATAATAAGTCAAAAATATATTATGGAATTATGGCACAAATTGTGGAACTCCAGTGATTGAGAAAATTTAGGAATGTGTTGCACTAATCAAGGGAGCATATCCACCAATCAAGGCAACAGATCCACTAATCAAGGGATTTCATTGGGAAAAGCTTCCTTCGTCGATGGGGAATGATTCTTAATGATTTTGCATAAGTACCAAGTGAAATTTGTCTCTAGGGAATGATTGAGAAAATCTAGGAATGTGTTCCCTACCATTTAATGCAAATTCCTAGTATTGGGGACTAGATCCACTAATGAAGGGATTTTGGTGGGGAAAACATCCTTCATTCATGGGGAATGATTTGTAATAATTTTCTGTAGGTAACAAGTCGAATTTTCCTCTAGGGATATATTTTTGTTAGTCTTATTGTCGAGAGAGCTTGTATTTTTGCAGTTCCATTGTATTTTCTTGCGGGGATGTAATTCTATTGATGAAAATAATGAAGATTGGTGTCATGTTCAACTTCTAAATCTTATTCTCCTCCATAGGTATTTGATTTTTGCTGGTCTTGGCCATCCCAAGAACCTCAGATCCCTTTTGTATTGTTTTATTTCCTTCTTTTCATTGCTTATTCTCATGCATCTCTTGTTTTTATTTCTTTCTATTTCTGCATGTAGAATTAATGATTTCTTGTTGTAGGATTGAGGGAAATGGTTGATGTAAGTTCTTTTGCAGGATCACAAGAATTATTTCATCGTTTTAAAATCTTTGGAACTTCATAGTAGTCATTTAGCTACTTGTATTAGTCTTCTTATTCCCAAATCTAGATTGTTGGACCTCCTTTTTGGCAAAGAACAATAAATTTCTTCTATTTTTTAGAGCATGTTAACGAGATTCAATTGAATTTATTCCACTTCAATTAGATCAAAAATACATTCTATTTCATAAAAAAAATTACCCCATTGAATTTTCACTTAATCTAGCTAGGCATTTCTTAGATTTACTAGCTCACTAGTTCTTAAATTTCTAGATTTTCGATTAGTAACATTTTTTATTTTTTTAAGATGGATTAAAATAGGTGTTTTTTAGTGATTCAACTAAGAATAGGGACCTAAGGCATCATAGTTAATAAAAAAAAAATTCCCATCCAATTTGGATTTGATTTTCTTGGTCATTAAACCCTCACCAATTTCATCACTTCACAAGATTTTTGAGTGAATCCATCCATCTCCTGACTTTGGTTTTGAGTTATGAGTGATCCTAGTAAATTTCCCACTCCATTTCATGCATTAAGAAACTTTCCTAGGCCTCCCATCACCTCCAAAACCTCAAATTTTGCTCTCGGTTGTATCTTGTACGTTTGCTATAATTCCTACAGGATCATCCTATAGGTTTCTTTCTAAGCACACATGTAGGCCTCCTAAAAAAAAATGTTTTGAGGCTGAAATATGGAAACACTAGGAGATGACCAAATCCCCAAGGGGCTCCCACGCCAACCAACCATCTCCTAATCTTTCCATCCAACCTCCAACATCCTTAAATTCACTTGCCACATCACAAAAGGAAATTAGTTTGCATACTTGATTTTCCATGAAAAGAAAAAAAGACAAAAATAGATTTTATTCAATCCCTTTACCTGCAAATTAGTGACATTTGATGCCTCTTGCTTCCATGCTTAGATATTAGAATTTGGTTCATGAAAATTTAACATTATCTCAAAGCATAGTTTATGTGCAGTTAATTAGGAAATGTTGTGATTTAACATTGAATTTCCATCTCTTTCCTTGTACTTTCTTTCTTGCAATAGGTTAAGGTTCCATTTAAAACATTTATTTTTCTGCAATTAGTTTAGGATTTTACTTCAATACATGCACTCTATTACATCATGACAACAAAGGAAGGGCACATTCTATGCCACACAGATAGTGCAAACACCTCTTAATTTTTTACGAACATAATTAAAGTCGATAGTCTTGGTAGTTGCAACATTCTTGTTGCAATATTGAGGCTAATCAATTATTGAATGCTTCAATGAAGATGGACAAAAAATAATCATGCAGGGTAAAGAGAAGGAAACATTAGTTAGAATAGTTACACCTATGCAGGAAAAGCATAGTCACAAGAAATGGTGTGTATTATTTGCAGTGAATATTTCCAATGAAAAAGGTAACTATGTTGAGGAGGCAAACATCTTCAAGTGGCATCCATTTTTACAATAGTTTCAAGATGTGTTCATAGCAGAGATTCCAGAGTTACCATCTCATTGGAAGTGGACTTTACTATTGATTTGGTACTAGGAGCAACATTAGCATCGAAGGAACCTTACAGGATGAGCACTCTAGAGCTAGTGGAACTAAAGTTGCAATTGAAGGAAATGGTGGACAAGGGATACATTAGGCCAAGTGTGTCACCTTGGGGTGCACCAATGTTGTTTGTAAAGAAGAAGGATGGTACTCTAAGTTTTTACATTCACTACAGGAAGTTGAACAAGGTAACCATCAAAAACAAGTATTTGTTTTTTAATATTGATGACCTATTTGAGCAGTTGAAGGGAGGAGTTCTCGAAGATTGATTTGAGATCAGGATACCATCAATTGCACATTAAATAAGAGGACATCTAAATTATTGTTTTCTGGACCAGTTATGGGCATTATGAGTTTGTTGTAGTTCCTTTTGGCTTTATTAATTCTCTAGCTACTTTTATGTGCTTGATGAAATTGTGTTATGTCCTTATCTCCACAATTTTTTGATTGTATTCGTTGATGATATATTGATATATTCTAAGAATGAGGAAGAGCATATCGAACACTTAGTAGAAATATTGATATTTATAAGAGAGCATCAGTTGTATGCCAATATTGGAAAATGCACTTTATTTCAGACAAAGGTACATTACTTGTGGCATGTTATTTCCAAGGAAGGCATAATAGTGGATCCAAAAAAGATCAGAGCTATCATGGAATGGGCATCTCCTAGGAATGTCGATGAGGTAAGATGATTCATGGGATTATCTAGTAGTTATTATATGAGATTCATTAGGAACTTCTCATAGATGTTGGATCCTATTACATCATTGTAGAGGAGAGGAAATAAATTTGAATGGATTGAGGAATGTGGAACATGTTTTGAGCAGTTGAAGCACTTGTTGAAAAATTCGTGAGTTCTAAAGATTATAGATCGCGATAAATAGTTTGTAGTGTGCATAGATGCTTTCAATAGAGGATTGGTGGGGTTATGATGTAGGAAGGATAGGTATTATGCTATGATTCAAGGAAAACAAATGAGCAAGAGAAGAAGTATGTCACACATGATCTTGAGTTTGTAGTGATCATCCATGAACTAAACATGTGGAGGCACTATCTTCTTGGAATAAGGTTCATTTTCATGAGTAATCATCATGGGCTGAGACACCTGTTTGATCATCCAAATTTCAATGTCAAGAAAGCTATATGGTTGGACATGATGAGTTTCTTTGAATTTGAGATCATGTACATAAAGGGTAAATAGAACAAGGCTATAAATTCTCTTAGTAGGAGAGTACATGTAAATCACATAGAAACTATGAGTTTATATGGGACAGATTTACAATATCATATCTTGCACGAATAATAGAAGGATGATACGTACGAGTATCTTAGGCATAGGGTACAATAGTAGTGTACAGGTGAACAAGATGTGGACTATCATCTCATAGAAGATGGTTTGGTGATATTTATGGATAGGATCTATGTGCATGAAAGCAGTGAAATTAAGAAGCTTGTCTTGTGAGGATTTCATGCTAAGTGATATTCAAGTCACCTAGGATATCAATTGACTTTGACAGTTATGCTATCACCAAAAAATTGATCATCTAGCCTAATTTATTAGATGGGTCAAGGTAAACTATGTAAAGTCAATTTTACCATAGTAAAAATTCTTTCGTTGTGAGAAATTACTTAATAAAACACCCTTGGTAAGTAATTTATAATTAAACAAATGAAGAATAATTAAATAAATCACTATTTATTTGATTTTCTTCTAGGAATAATTAATTAATCACTAATTAATTATTATTCCTTGAGAAATTTGACTAAATCCCTTAGGAATAATTAAACAAATTATTATTTGTTTATTATTCCTTAACCAATTCCTTGAGATGATAAATAAATCATTTATTTATTATTTCTAAGTAAAATTTTAAATATTTTTTCCCTCCTAACCAAACATAATAAAATATTCCAAGTGGTTATTCCAAGAATGGGGTTAATAATATTTTATTATTGCTCGTTATTGGAGGATAACTCAATATTTTGTTATAAATAGAACGATTTTCCATTCATTATTCACTCTTGATTATTTTCATTGTTGCACTCACTATTGAACCTTTGATTATTTTCATTGTCCACCACCATTTTTCTTCCCATTGAGTTCCCATTGAGCTCAAACAATTTCATTTGTTGGGTTTACACATTATAGAGGA
This sequence comes from Pinus taeda, assembly GCA_000404065.3. NCBI lineage: Eukaryota > Viridiplantae > Streptophyta > Pinopsida > Pinales > Pinaceae > Pinus > Pinus taeda. The sequence continues at coordinate 37,296 of APFE031210662.1, read as the reverse complement.
GGGAGACTCTATCAAGAAGTTGATGATGTTTGAGGATAGCCAAGAGCCCATCCCATAAAGGGGGACTAGTAACATTTATTTGTTCCCTTCACAGGTGTTATAATAAAATATATTCTTTGTATATTTGCTTTCCATTGGATGATTAGAGTTATTATTGTTTCTTTTTGTTGTTTAACTATGATTGTGCCATAGATCAAGACTTTCACATGTTTTGTTTCTATCAGTTACTGCAGATCTACAATTTTTAGCATCCATTTATATTGTTGAGACTCTTTGTCATCGGCAGTCTTAAGTTTTTTCTTTTTGTACAACTTTGAGAAGAAAACACTACAACAAAATTGATGACTCCACTGGGTTTATACTTCAAATCTAGAAACTTGGGTGACCTTTGGTTTTTAGCTTATGGTTTCTTCTTTTTTCAGTCTCTTAATGTTTCCTATCTTTTTAACCCTATATCTATTAAATTTCTGACTTCTGAAAGCTTTTTGGTCTTTTCGGCAGGTCACAGGAACAAGCCATGACAAAGACGACAGTTTCTTCCGAGATATGCGGACCATGAATCAAGGAGCCAAAATCATAGTTTTTAGCCCAAAAAGTGTGATATATAGGCCAAAGCACACCTTTAAGCCCAAAAAGTGTGATCCCCGCAGAAAATAGGTCAGTACTTGTGATTTTTAGAGTTTCCAAGTTTTTATCAGATCTGTTTCTAGGTTTTTCCGAGAGATGTCCACTGCATTGTTTGACCTCTCTCTCATCCCACTTATGCCTTGATATACTTTGATTTACTTGTCACAATGGAATTTAGCCCTTTAGGACTTCTGGTACACTTCCACCTTTATAGGAAGAGTTTATCTAAGTAAGAAGTCAGAGTTTCTACAACACTTTCAACCATATTTTCCATATATATTCCTGTCTATTTCAGAACTCCAAAGATAGGTTTCTTCCATATCCTTATCTTTTTGCAATGATCTTCCTCTCTCGTTTTTGTTGTTGTTGCACCACTTTCTAGTAGCCTAGTGTCACTTGATCCTAATCAAATCGAAACTTAGATATCTTAACCTTTTCAGTGCATTTTCAGTCGATTTGGTGACCAACTAGCACAATGTTTGCAAACCCATTTTGGGTGGGATTTACATAATTGTTTTTTTCTTCATTTTCTCTCATTAATTTCAGTTCATTTTTAGCAAGATTTTTTCTTTTTTATAAACAAAATCTAGGCTTAATCAATAAATACACTTCCACACACAAGTGCACCTTAAGCGAAGACTGCTTGGTTTACAATGCCAAGCCAAGACTTAACATAATAAGTTTATCTTCCCTCATAGAGACAAAGGCATATTGTTGATCTCCCTTCACCATTTCAGTGTCACATGTGTATTACGACCATTACACCACAAAGTGCTTTTGGTGGAGACTATTAGGCCTTCACCCCCAATTTCCACTTGGGCATATTAACCCTCCTTTTTGGGTTCGAGTTCATAGCCCTCCAAGTCCGCATACGAGATCTTCTCCTAGTTCATCCAACTCTTCATTTGATTCCGAGCATCCTTCACTTATATCCTCATGATGTTTGGCCCCATAGCTGGTGGAGGAACCTAACCTAGTGTTCGCTCCAGTTCTATCCTAGTAGCCACATCGAACGAAATAGTCTCAGGAACCGTTCTGGCAACCCCCATGCTCCCTTTTATGGTTGGGTTAAGTCTATTGTATTTTAGCGAGTTGATAAATGACCCTGTACACCATGATGCTCCTTGGCTTGCTATGCAGACAAAGCTTCTCTTAGACACTCCAAAGTTTGAGGGTAATGCTATAGAGGATCCTACCAACCATGTCCACTCCTTCCACGTGTGGTCTTCATCCAACTATATTATCGATGACTCCATTCATCTTCAGCTATTGCAACACACGCTCACTGGACACATTACAAATTGGTATGTAGACCAGCCCACATCTCATTCCATTTTCATGACACTTGCTAAAGTGTTCCTTTGATAATTCTAGTCACCTCTCCAGTACAACACTAGTATGGAGCTATTGACGTCACTTAATCACTCCTCTACCACTCACATTTCCGACCATGTTCAAGAGTGGTGTCGAAGGAGAAGCACATGTTGTGTCCTACCCTTCAAAGATGACGTCTATCTAGGTTTGTTTCCTAGGAGCCTTTTATCACCCATTGGAAAAGATGTTAGGTCCCATTTTCCTTAGACTAAGTAAGAAGATCTACAAAACTCTCTAAGATATGACTTGATTTATGCGCAATATGGTTATGTTTATATCATCATTCTACACCTTACCCATCCTAGAAGTGCTAATGCACTGGGGCATCTGTTAGCTTAGTGCGGCCTAACCCAAGTTCAGAAGTGATTTAACCAAGCAAATGTTGGTACTACTCGGCCATTCGGCAACAGTCCGCAGAGCACGAACTAAGGTGTCACCCAAATTAGTATGGGAGGGTGTTAGAACTAGGTTTCCACACCCTGGGGATGTTTGATATGCGGTGATTGATATGGAGTCCAACCTTCGCACTTACTACGCTACACGTAGCTACATGTACCCTACACTATGTGATATTGCCTTCGCGCAGTTCTAGCCATAGTGCAACCCATGTTATTTACCTAAGTCTTCCTTAATTAGTCTCTCTTAGCTGATTACTCAGATTAAATTCACATAAAAGCATTCATACGAGTATTCATCAAGTGTGCGAAGTAAATAAATAGAGTAAAAGTAATGTATAACATCAACATAAAGATTCTAGAACAGATGCACAGAATAAACTTCTCTTTATTATCTTTCAATCCCAAGTACAGACCAGACTCCACCCTGTGCTCTCAGCTGTAGGGTTCTGTGCAGTCAGCTACGGACTCTACTAGGTCTCTAAGCACTAAGCTGTAGATCCTCTTCCTACCACTATGACACAATACACTTCACATTCCACCCTATGCTCTAACCATGCCTTCGTTATTCTATCTATTCTCTACTCCGCTTCGCTATCTTTACACTTAGAGGCTCACTCTGCTTATACAATCCCATGGTCCGTGGACCATGGTTAGGCTGACACATCTTTACATTAAATTACAATTCTTAGCACGGACAACCCTATGACTTGATTATAAAATTTTCACTTCACGCTCGTACTTCACAGAGTTCTACACCATCTTTGACCAAAACTTGGGCTTTAAGTGCCAAAACCTACTATGGGGGATCCCATGCCTAACAGGCCCCCAACAGAATCATCGTGACTTGTCCTGAGCCACTATGCTGGTGTGGCGATCTTTGCGTGGAGTCGATCCAGTAGGTCTCATGCAACTTGGATGTCTATGGCACACTATTCCACTGTCTGTTGTACTTGCTGCACACATATCTTTGAACCTTCATGAGCAGGGTCGCCTCCCTATCTAACTACATAAAGTCCTTGCATTTTTTCTAGCTTTCCTTCAATGGTAGTTGTAATTGTGAAAGCTTCATCGATCCATGGCTGGATGGGCACTTTAAGAAAGGCTTATTTTTGTTCTGCCACGTCTAACTGGTCCTTCAATTCCCTTGCCTGCTATAGTTTGGTAAGTTTTTTACTAAGGCCAACCATCTACACGGTCCTTCGGAAACTACTGTACTCCTATTACAACTCATGCACCTCTATCTCTAGGCATTGTAGGTTTGGATATTCTTATAGGTATGTAAGCATGGCTAGTGCTTGATCCAACATCCAGGTGCAGTCCTGTACTGCTTGGCCAATTTGCTCCAACCTCATTTGCATAGCATGGGTACGCTGCTCTCTCACCTCTAGGGTGTGGAAGGTTGCACATTCAACCATAGGTCAACAATCTATAGGTTAAGTTCCAACTGAACCTTCGACATTTCCTCCCTAGCCTTGCAGACTCCGACTCCCAATCAATGGACTCGCTCTACTACTAGTAGCTCTGCCAGCACGACCAACTCTAGGATGCTCCTACACGCATCCCCTACTGCCTTCTCTAGTCCATGAGCCTGTGAAACTAGCTCATCACGCTGGAGGATAATATGATCCATGTTGACAATCTACTGATTCAAGACCTGGATCGCATGGCCTTCCTCGGCACAGAGCTTTGCAATGACCCCATCTTATAACTGGTAGAGGGTTTGATGTGGCAGGGCTGCCAAGTTCAAGTCTATGCCTTTTATGCTCCTCATTGCTGCCCAGTCAACTTCACTTGTTGTTGCTAGAACACCTTTTGGAAACATGAAAGGGTTGTCGAGACAATCACACAACGTCTATTTGGCCTCTGTGGTTCCTAATGCGACGTACAAATCCATTGTACCTATTTGGGGGGGTTGTAGTTATAAGCCTTATAGCTATGCCCTGAGCACCCCCAACACAATGTTTTGCTCCATCATTACCCTTTAGAGCGCATCCTTAGTGACATTGTGAACCGTTTTGCCAATGTAAAAAAGATCACCTTTTCTAAGCATGATTGGGTGAATGGATGTCTTGGATGCCTTAGTCTTCCTTCTGGGAACCTTTTTCTCAGGGATGTGCAGCCGTTTCAACTATTGCGAGGTGGTTTCCAGATCTGCGCGCTTTCCATCTAGGTCAATGTCCTCAACCTCTGCCATGTGGAGATTTCCTGGCCCCCCTCTACCTCTTTTATTGGCGATGTTATGGTTTTTGCAATCTATGTTGTTGTTGTTGCATCGGCTGTCTTCTACTATGCGGTTGCTTCTTGTTCCTAACACCTATTTTTAGCCAGCTACATGATGCGCAGCTTGGTTTCCTTCTTCCTTTACTGGGTTGTGGCCTTTTCCATTCCTGCCAAGTCTAGGACGCGTCACTCTAGAGGCCATGTTTCTGATGCTGTGAAGATGGCATCATCCATAGCAATAAATGGAAGCTTTGTCCATTCCTTCACTAGATTCTTCTGTGCCCAACCATGAATGTTGTGCATGGTCACTTTAAACTTTGCAAATCTCTTTAGAGTGGCATACATTATGGGAGACAATCACGTCCTTCTATTTATCCATATTCGAATGCTCGGATCCATCAACACGCAAAACACCTTGACCGCATGAATCCACTTTGTGTCCTTTGTGGCCTGAAGTGAAGCATACCTCGTGGCCTCAAGAAGGTCTTGGTCAATCAACGAGATTTGGGTATTTGTCGATAGTTCACTTGCTACCAGCACAATGGATTAGAGTAACCATGTGTAGTGGAAGGTCATACCCTACTCTTGTGCCTCTTTGCAGTTTATCAAAAATTCCTCATAGAGGAACTCAACCCAATTGAATTGGACCCCCTCCACGCACTGCTCGGCCAGAGAAACCACAGGGAATGACACTTCATTGACACGACACTTCCACATTAATTTTCCGGTCATGTGGTAGGTGGCTATGTGCACGCCTTTGTCCTTGATACTCGCAATTGCATAACTGCACCTCTTCCTGTCGAGCTTGTACTTGGTTTTTATGGTTTGCACAAGAGCCAATCGTTGCTTCTACTAGCTATTTCCACAGTGTCACTTCCCTTATAGGGAAGCCGAGAAATTTGGTGAATCAGTTCCTTTGTGATGGGAATCCGCTCCTCCAGCCAAAAATACCATCATGCATGAGGCACAACAACTTCCTGATGATGAAAATGGTGATGGGCATGCAATGAAAGTGGGATATACATCGTAGATGCAGTAACCCAGCCTTCTCCACCACATGCATCCATTTTCGTAGTTCAAACATGATCACTGGCCCTTCCAAGTTCTGTGTCATTAAGCTTTCCATCATTATGTTTGGGAACTTCTCAAGGTTTGTGATGTCCTAATCTTCAAATTTCATGGTAGGCACCCATCCATAGGGTGGAGCTTCAAAATTAATGCTGTCAGGAGGAGTGGGGTCTAGAGCGCACTCTTCTTGGCCTCCAAGTCTTTGGTCGCCTTGACTTTCCCCATCCACGAAGAGACGTATGTGCCTAACTTTGTTGCAGGAGGCGTTGGTGGGACATCCTCTTCCTCATTGTCCTGCACCACTATTTGTTCAATTAGCACCTATAAGTCTTCCTCCTCTTCATCAGATTTGATGGTGACAACTTTTGCTTTTTCTTTCATTGACAATTTGCTGAACTATGGGTTTCTTAGGGATACGTGGACTGGTCCCATTGTCTACTTATCTTTCTTTGATCATGGCACCAATGGTTGTTTTGGAACTTCTGGCACAAGCGTTGCATGTTTGGTCTCCTTATGGACCATAGGGGGCTCTACAGCCTCAGTGGTATCTTCGGCAAATGGCAATCTTAGTCTAGTAGTAGTCATCGTTTTTCATAGGATTTGTTTGGTCACGTACTCAAAGGTGATAAGAGTGCTCAATGCTCAATGCTTTACAACTGCTCAAATCTCAAACAACCAAGTGTTGTCTCATGGCTAGCCCTAGGGGTTTTATACATCTTTTGAATTTGAATTTGATCATTCCACCCACTTTTGAGTACTTATTGTGTAGCTCCCACACTGACTCTTTTATAGTCCCATGCTCTCTCTTAGCTGCTTGGAGCTCTTAGACTGTAATTCTGACAGATAGCCAGGTGGTCACACCATTTGTGCAAGACTTCATTCCACCTTCCAACCTAGTTTGCGAGCACTCAATTACCCTTATGATAGTCATTGTCGCACATTCCTCCTTATCCAGTGTGCTCCCTTGGTTACTTTGTTTGGTAAAGTGAGGTCACAACCATGGTAGCAGGGTCCCAAATTCTTGGGGACAATCTTCTAATGCAGTAGTATGGCTCTCTGTATCTTGTCTTATCATTCTTAGTTTATCGACAAGATTTTCTTGTGCAATTTCATGTTCTAGCCTTTTTATTTCTGTATCCATTAACATGCTTTTCTTCCTTAGTCATACCAGATCCTCTTCACATTTGTGAAGCTTAATGTTCCCCCACCGAATGGCTTCCTGAATCCGCATATGTTCACCCTCGTGTAGCTACATAATTCCTTCATTCTGGTCCTCACGTACTGTCCCAACTGTGGGAGCTATTGCATGAGGATTCCTTTCCTGCAAAGTTAAGGTCTCGACCCTACTCAGCTTTGAAATCATCTCCATGCTCAAGTTTTTACACATGGCCTTATAGGCCCATCGGACCGTTGGTACATGTAGGTCTAAATTAGTTTGTCTCGCCTGGTGAACTCTGTTCATGATTCCACATACCTTCTTGAATGCTTCTATGTGGAACGTTTGTGGTGCACATCACCTTTCCTGTTGCCCTATTCTGATTTTCGATCCTTAGTTTGGGGTGTGCTTGAGTGGACTACACAAAACACGTCTATACCCATCGACATAGGTGGGTCCGCATGTTGCTCCATCCTTGCTGCCTGACTCTCATTTGAAGCTAGGGGATCCCAAACCATAGGCGCATCATCCTTCTACATTCGCACCAGTCCTAAAAGTTTCCTTTATGTGTACCCCACGATTGTGCAGGTGTTGCACGCAGTGCCCATTTCAACGCATCGAACCGCTACTATTCCAATACTGCACTTTCAAATTTTCTCAAGAATTCATCCACTGCTGTCAATCCATCATATGTCAGCGACTCTCTTGCCTCCGTTGTCATGCAATGCAGTGATCTAATCATCATGTTGCAATTCAGCATCGTCACTTTGTGCAACCAATTATGTCATCGTTCTACTTCTTCATTTGAATCCGAAGTGCAAGAATTTTCATGCTCCCATGAGATCCTCCTATGTATAGTCGGATTCACCCAATCTTGGTCTCATGTAATTATCTTATAAATACAATCAGATCATCATTGCTATTATTGTCATGCAGTGGTTCAGTGTAGCATGCTCCTTCAGTTGGGTCCAATGGGACTACTACGCGTAGTGACTTTTTCTTGAAGATCATTTTACGCTTCTTCAGATTGATGACTTCATTCATATCGATCGCCCAGTGCATTCCTAATGACTCGGGATAGGGATTGTTGTTATCGACAATCTCTATTACTTCAAAATCCACCCGCACGCTCGTGCCTTCAATATCAATTGTTGTCCCTTGCAACCTCCCCATGGGAAAAATCTTCAGTTGGTTCACCATTCGTAATTGAACAGGCGACCAATGCAACATGGTCCTACCCATGCATTCCCATGTTTTCTTTGGTAACACATTCGCATTTGAACCCAGATCTAGGATTACCTACTCCATTTCATATTCACCAATCTATGCAATCAACCTCATTTCCTTTCCAGTGCACAATGCATGCTTCCCCAATTTCCAAATGATGTGTGGTTCCCCTGACCCCGTGCACTTGGTGACCAGTTCCTGTAGTCCTTTAACCACCTTGTTGTCATGAAGCAGTTTCATGCATGTCTCCAGAAAGGTAGTGAGCATTGAAGGATCCATTCGTGGCTTTGGTTGATCCTTACTACCTAACGTGGAGGCCTCCATGAAGCTCTTCTTAGCTTCGATGAATGTCTCATTTGCACGTTCTAAGTCAAAGTCAGCTTCCTTTGCAGTAGCCTTGCGAACCCATGTAATTTCCTCTCGCTACCTCCACGTATCTTCTCCCGTCACTATACCACTTTTGAGCATCATGTATACATTCAGGTCTTCTTTGTGTGGCTCAGACCTCATCATTTGTATATTCTGAGTCAGGGGAGGCTATAATAGCCATTTTTTGTGCATCTTTCTGATCAACGTAGGACAATCTATTGTTTGATGATGATACTGAGCATAATACGAATAGGATATCCTTGTCGGGTTGGTACAATCGCAGGTATAGCGCCCTGGTCCTCTACAATTGTAACAAATTAACTGTCCTTGGCCCCTTCGCGGTCCCATTCCACCTCGTACTTGACCTCACCACTAAAATCTAGTGCATCCCATACCTGCATCTCAGTCAAGGTTTCGTGTTTCAATCTCGATCCTATAAGTTGTGGTTGGATCCACCATTATCTCAAAACTACGACAAGTGCTCATCGTGGCCTACCAACCTGCAGATATTACAAAACAATTGTTGGGGTGTCTATGTATATTTTTGTAGCAAATGAAAACCGTTTGTCATGTGTTTCCCTCCTATCTAACAGATCTCGCACCATAAAGTGGGTGCCACACTCAGCCCTGCTTCCACCTCTAGTCTCAGTGGCATTGGCCCTCATCCTCCCAAGTAGTCCACGAGTACTGGGCAGTGATCCTTGTCATGGCCCTGGCCTTTGCACTTTATGCACCATAATTCCTCACACGCCTCTGGCAATGGTGCCCTATCCTACTTCAAGTTTTGCATTTCCAAACACAAATTATGTAGTTGCACATGGATTTGCTGAACCCCCAACCCAAGGTCTTGTATAAGGGTGTCATGTAATCTCATTGCCATTTCCAATGCTTTGGCCTGGGTAGAAAGTTTTTGTTGTGACAGAACTATCCTCAAGTGTGGTGCTAGAGATGCTACAAACCATGCATGATGTTTTGAATCTATAAATGTCATATTTGCTTCATAGATCATACACTTTAGCCTTTGATGCAGATCCTAGGGAGTCTCACCTGGGAGAATTGCAATCTCTTTAAACCCGATAATTGATTGTGTTTCTGACTTTGGTTTGCTAAATTTCCTATTCAGCGTGTTCTAGATCTCTGTTATCCCTGTGTTTGTGTAGTCGTTAAAATGTTTGATGTACCACGTTAATGTGTGATCCTACAGTGCACTTACCAGTGTAGCCTTCTTAATATTATCATTCATGACACCTTATGCTTCCTATACTGCTCTTACCACGAACCAGAATTTTTCTGGATCCTCCCTCCCTACCTCTCTGAATAATGGTAATTTGATTGTGCTTGCCATACTGGACTATGGAGGTGGTGGAGGTGGGGTGGGTGGAGATGGAGGTGAGGGAGGTGAAGCAGGTGGTGGTGTGGGTGGAGGTGGTAACCATGGAATCCACTACCTTATCCAACTAACCATGCTTCTCAGAGAAACCTTCGTGAGCTCATCCTCACTCTGCCATGAGGATGAAATTAAGGAATTGTTTTCTAATTCTTCACTACATTTTTTTTTGTATATCTTTCCACTCTGCATAGTCCCAAACATTGATTTATTTGAATAACCCATTTTTCACATAACAACATCTTAGTCTAGGTATTCAAAGATTTAATATACTTACGTCATGGTCCCTTGAGAAAACTTCGTTCTGCCTCGATGTAACTGACGATCATGTCCACCGTGAACTCATTAATAAATCCTCCTATTATTCGATCGAGCCAGTGGTCCATAGCTCACACTATCTTATCCTCTAAGGTTTCTAGTCTGCGCACTAGTTCTAGAGTCCACACTAGTGATTTGTCGAGCCTACACCTTCCATGGCTATTTGCTAACTTTGTGATCCACTCATACAACTCCGACATAAAATATGTAAAGAAAATATCATGGATTTTAGTTTACAAGTAGCAATCCAACCACTTTTCCTTAGATACTTGCGGATTATTGTTTTCTTGTGTCATGAACTCGTGGACCTTTTTATCCAACAACTCTTTAATTACTTTCTTTGTAGGGTTCCAGTGGCATGAAATCATACATTCCTTATGTAGATCTTGGTCCTAGCAATGGAACCATTTATTGGCTTAGTGGGGCCTGACCTAGGTTTATAAGTGATTTAGCGAAGCAAATCTAGATACTATTGGCCCTTTCGGCAACAGTCCGCGGAGTGCGGACTGAAGTCTTCCCTAAAGTAGTATGGGAGGGTGCTCGAACTAGGTTTTTGCACCCTGGGGATGTCTAATATGAGGCGATTGATATGTGGTCCAACCTTCACACTTATTGCGCTACGCGTACCTGCGGGTACCTTGCACCTTCTGATACTATCTTCATGTAGTTCTAGCCACAGCGTGACCCATGTTATTTACCCAAGTCTTCCTTAATTAATCTCCATTAGCTGATTACTTAGATTAAATTTGCATACAAGCATTCATACGAGTATTCATCACTTGCTCAAAGTAAATAAACAGAGTAAAATTAATGTATAACATCAACATAAAGATTCTAGAATAGATGCACAGAATAAACTTATGTTTATTATCTTGCAATCCCAAGTATAGACATGACTCCGCCTTGTGCACTCAGCTACGGGGGTCTGCACACTCAGCTGCGGACTCTACTAGGCCTCTACGCACTCAGCTAGAAAGCCCCTTCCTACCACTACAACCTAGTACACTTCAGATTCCACTCTATGCTCTGACCATGCCTTCGCTATTCTATCTATTCTCTACCCCACTTCGCTATCTTTACACGTAGAGCCTCACTCTATTTATACAATCCCATGGTCCACGGACCATGGGTAGGTCAGCACATCTTTACATTAAATTAAAATTCTTAGGGTGGACAACCCTATGACTTGATTATACAATTTTCACTCCACACTCGTACTTCGTGGAGTTCTACATCATCTTTGACCAAAAGTTGGGCTTTAAGCCCCAAAACTTATTGTGGGGGATTCATGCCCAACAACATCTCATGCCACCGAGGGTGTCATTGGAACCCTCTCACATCCTTCACCATATATGCAAAAAAGTTATGGATATCTGCAGGGGGCACTAGTTCCTCCAAGACTCATGCCCCTCCTTTGAGCAACATGTTTTCATGGTCACAATCCATTTACCAAACCCTTGCTCATCCTTATGCGTAGTTGAGTGCTCCAACCTCTCAAGCATTAGCACTACAACCTCCAATGCATCCTTAGCCACCGCCCCCTCAGGGTCAATTGCTTGCACAATAGAGTACGACCAATCCCCAAGATTTGAAGAGAAAGAATAAGGGAAAAGGTAACAAGGGTAACCATGGTAATCAAGTAATCAACCTAGTGAACCCTAGGGTAACCAGCCTAACACCAACAACCAACAATAGGGTAGCCATCCCAAGAAAAACAAGGTTATTCATATGAAGCCTTGTACATGGCTATTATACACATGAGTCTCCTCTCTTACCCCAGATGTGCCAAATGTGGGAAGCTTAAGAAGCTTCTAGAGCTCAATAATCACCTCAGAATCCTATGCCATCTTAACTGACAATGCCCACAGATCCTTTCCCTTAGCAAAGATTTGTTTCTACTCAACCTCAGTGAGGTCAAGTAGCCCATCCCCCTAACCTTCAGTCCTAGTGACTATCATACCCTTATGATGAACTCTGATGAGTTAATCCCTCTAATATCAACCTACAAACTCAGTCATATCAATATGACAAGCCATCGACTTCGTCCACCACTGAGTCTAAAACCAAATCATCTGTTGAGCCTCCTATGACACCAAATGGTCCATTAGAGATCCCCCAAGCTAAATTTGAGGCCATTCTCAAGATCCCAAAGGGACCGTTACACCATAATGCAGCTTCTAAATGAGCTGACCATACATAGAGTATAGTAGATGACTTGGTGCAATCACCTGTTGCCATGTCAATGCTAGAAGTCCTCCAGTCATGCCCATACCCAAAAAAGTATCTACTATCTTATTTGGGGATAGTGGATCCTTCTAACAATCAATTGATTATCTTCCCAATTAATATGTCAGAAAATTCCCCATTGCGTTCATGCATTGATTTCCAGATACCAGTCTGAGTCTATAATACCATCATCTCTGGATGCATTAATGATGAAGGTGCATCAACCTGTGTGATGTCTAGTGTCGTTTGGAAACAACTCAGGTCACTTGATTTGTCCACCTCCACCATAACTTTGTGTGCTTGAGATAGACACTCCTCCCAGCCTCTTAGCATGTACTACAACTATCTTGTGAACCTTGCAGGCAATACTGTCCATGTCAAAATTTAGGTTATTTATGCCCCTTTACATTACAACACTCTCTTGGATCGTAGTTACACATATGCCATGCCAGTCATCGCATCAATGGTTTTTTGCAAGATGCGCTTACCACATGAAGGGAAGATCATTACCATCAACCAATTGACCTACTACAAGCCAATCCATGACCTCCACCAAGTCAATTATCTCATAAATGTTAGATATGTAGTCCTCAACTACCCCCACCAGTGTTTTTCCGAGAGTCTATAAAGATTCCTCATTACTGGGTTATTTCCTTGGTCCTCCCCCTCTTATCTTAGAGCCTAACTCTATGAGTGTTTACATGTTACAAACATTATAGGCTACTCTCAGGGAGTCTGGTACATTCGATTAATAGTCATCTCCTCAACACCATACTATTTCCATCCCACCTAAGCCCTTTGGATCTGCTCCCCTAGAACCTCATCCATTTGTGGGTGCCTCTCCTATGTTTCCACTAGGAATTGTTCCTCCATGTCTCAACCATTCAAGACATATTGCATTGGGACATTACTTTGGAGGCCAAATACCTTTCTTTTTCCCCCAAAAAAATTATCATCTAGCCTAAGTTACTAGATGGATCCAGGTACACCACGTAAAGCCAGTTTTACCATAGTAAAACTGCTTTCTCTATGAGAAATTATGAAATAAACCACCTTTGCTAAATAATTTATAATTAAACCCATGAAGAATAATTAAATAAATCACTTTTTGTTTGATTTTATTCTAGAAATAACTAATTAATTATTATTCCTTGTTAAATTTGACTAAATCCCTTAGGAATAATTAAATAAATCATTATTTGTTTATTATTCCTTAACCAATTCCTTGAGATGATAAATCAATCATTTATTTATCTATTTATTATTTCGAAATAAAAGTTTAAATACTTTTTCCCTCCTAACCAAACATAACAAAATATTCCAAGTGGTTATTCCAAGAATGGGTTTAAAAATATTTTGTTATTGTTCATTATTCGATGATAACTCAATATTTTGTTATAAATAGAAGGGTTTTCCAATCATTATTCACTTTTGATTATTTTCAATGTTGCACTCACTGCTGTAACTCTAATTATTTTCATTGTCCACCACCATTTTTCTTCCAAGAACCCATCCCATAGAATGGGACTGATAACATTTTTTTGTTCCCTTCATAGGTGTTACAATAAAATATATTCTGTGTATATCTAGTTTCCATCAGATTATTGGAGTTATTACTGTTTCTTTTTGTTGTTCAACTATGATTGTGGCATAGATTAGGACTTTGGTAGGTTTTTCTTCTATTAGTTTATGCAGATATAAAATGTTTAGCATCCATTTATATTTTTTAGATTGTTTGTCATCCACAGTCTTAAGTGTTTCCCTTTCGTACATCTTTTAGAAGAAAAAACTACAACAAGTTGTGAAAGCTTTGCTACTGGCCAAATCTGAAGAAAGAAGTGGTAGAGTTTGTGGCTAGGTGTTTGGATTATGAAAAGGTAAAATCAAATTGTAAGAATCCAAGTGGATTACTGTAGTTGATTCCAATACGATAGTGGAAATGGGAGGCCATTTCCATGGAATCTATTACATGTTTTTGTAGGACATCTAGACATCATGATTCTACTATGGTTATGGCTGACAGGTTGACAAAGGTAGCTAAATTCATTATGGTAAAGTCCATCAATTTATCTAGTGAAGTAGAATGGGTCTTCATGAGAGACATAGTGAGGTTGCATGGTGTTCGAAAGAAGATTGTGGAAGACAAATATGCCATGTTCACTTCCAGGTTTTGGAAAGTGTTATTTGCAAGTTTGAGTACAAAATTGGTCTTCAGTACAACTTGTCATCCACAGAAAAATGGATAGATAGTGAGGGTCAACAAGATTTTGGAGGACACTTTGAGGATGTACATTGTGCATCATCAACGGAAGTTAGAAGAGTCCCTTCCACTGGTGGAGTTATCATAGAACAATGTTTATCAGAAATATTTGAGGATGAGTTCATTTGAGGCACTTTATCGGTAGAGTTGTAATACTCCTATCAATTGGAGTGATCTAGTCGACATGGTATTGATAGGACCACACATGTTGGTAGAGATGGAACAATAAATGTAGGTTATCAAGAAGAATCTAAAGGTAGAATAGGACAGGAAAAAGATCTATGCAGATCATCATAGGGTGTTTAATGAGCTTTAGGTTGGGGAACATGTGTACTCATACATCAAACCCAAGAAGAGATCCTTGAGGATTAGATCATGTCCCAATTTGGTACCTCTATATTATGGACCTTTCAAGACACTTGAGAGGATTGGAACAATAGCCTATAAAATTGCACTACCTTTGATAGTGAAAGATGTCACATGTCTCAATGCTTAAGATATATGTGCAATATGTTGATCATGTGATTGATTGGTCTATATCCTAGGTCGAACCAGAAGGAGAATTCCACGAGGACTTCACTGGGGAAGAAATAACATACTACGTGGGTTCATATTGGGGGATATATATTCAAGAAAACATGACATAATATATTGAGTGTATAAAGGTAGGTAAAGGGTTTTTATATTTGCAGATATAAAAAATAAAGCTCAATGTTAATGAAAATATATAAAGTTGTATAATAAATGTTAATGAAAGGATAGATATCTACAATATCTAGTGAAAGTAGGGGTTCTTTAAATTGGGAAGGTGTATTGGGTTCATATTGGCTGGGGGTTAAATGATTTTATTTTTAGAGGTATTTTCCAATATGTAGTCAAGGTAAGGGTATTGTTTACTATGCCACGAATGCATGCGATATGCCATAGGTTCATTTAGTGAAGTCCCCATGGAGAATTCTAGCCATGACCTTAGTTCATTTTGCACTAAAAGATGGTCATGCTCCAGAATCAAGCGACTGGGCAAGTAAAAGTGCAGTGAAAGAATAGTAGCTCATTGTCTCCAAAATCATTGCTTATTTTGATGACTATTTTTTTCTGATGATGAGGCCGTAGATCTATATTTGATCAGAAAACATATTTCTAGAATATATTCTTTTTTTCTAATTCAAAGTGAAATTTCCTTTCCATTTATGGCATTCAAACAAACTAGAATCCTTTCGTTTAATAAATCATTGTTGTAATATAACACTAAACTAATAGCTCCATGATGAAGTAAGTAGTTGTGGAATACTAATAAGTCACAAACATAGGAAAAAAATAACACCACTATATGTGCTAGGCATGTCAAGTCTTTATCCTCTTCGTTGGAAATACTACTTCACGTCAACAACATGTTTGAAAAAGAGAACTCTTCTAAAATTAACCAATGTTGGTGTATCCAAAAACATTGACGTTTATATTGGCATGTCCTCAAAATGTATGGAAGTATCAAACAAGTGTAGTGCACTTCCCTGTAAGGTTAAATTTTGGTAATGGAACATGTTGTCCCTTAGCCTAATCAAGTTTAACTTGACTTTTATAACTTAGAGAGAATGAGCATTCAATGTAGAACAATGATATCAAGCTTTTATTCATTCACACTTACCTAGATCCTAAACAAGCATTGAAGACCTATACAAATCCAAGCATGTGTCACATTCCACCAAGAAACAAAATTTCCAGACATTGATTGTAAACCTTGAGTTTCTCAAATTTGTAAACAAGTAACGTCATAAATATTCTTTCTTTGCTCTCAAACCTTCTCCAGTGTACAACTTGAGAAAATGTGTTCATACACATATCACATTAAAAATAACATGTTTTGGAGTACCTTTACATGAAACCAATCACTCAAAATTTTATATTATGGCAAGATTGACGAATGTTTTAAATGCCCATTATCTACATCTCTAAACAATGGTGTCATTAATAATTTGAAGGTTCTTGTCTTGATAGTATGATCTAATTATTGCTTTGTGCAAGACCTTTTTCACAACCATTATTAAAATTTTGATGTTTATGAACAATATATAGATAAAATGGATGCTTTGAATAATAAACAAGGAAATTATTTTACCATTCAGAGTGTTTAGTATTTGCAGATGGTGTAAATTCAGTATTTCTATTGGTGGTACTTAAGATCAACCTAAATGGTTCTTTCACATGCATGCAAAGAAGTAAAATGTGATCATAGGAAGGACTCATGCAAAATTTTCTAATTGCACATGTTGAATCTACAAATGTTGTTGTTGTGCTCAATTTCTTATTGGAGTACCTATCAACTAACAAAGTTTGTATAAATGTTTGAAATGATACTAAATAGGTTGAACCTGAGGGACTGAAGAACAAAAGCACAAGACAATACTTGACTGAGATCTAAAGGTGGCTAGAATAGAACAAACTTGAACACCCATCAATGTTTGAGTGTTACAGAGGCAACATCCCATTTATTATTGGTTAGCATTTTCAACATTGAAACTTGTACTTCACCTTTTTTCAACTTGGCAATAGGATTCGTTCAATAAAATTAATGCATGATCTTGATTTAAGGTAAAACAGTGTCATCCACAATGCCTGTGTAGAACATTACCACATGCTCAAATCAACCTAACTTCATTGATATCGGTAATCATCTTCATTAATTTGTGTGTAGATAAAGGATCTTGGTCATTGTATCAACACTCACCCCAAGGGGATACCATGTGATTTTGGCTCAACACTTTTCCCACTATGTTATTGTGTAATATAGGCTCAAGAATCTCCCCATAAGGCTATTATGGTCTCAATTTCTCTAACTAATGTAAGGTTTTGCACTCTTCCGACATGGATATTGTGTTTTCTCCCTCCATTAATGCATCATTCTAGAACAACAATGGAATCCCATGGCATGTATTAAAATATTGCAGAAACGTTAATGAACCCAAAACTCTTACACGAATAATGCACAATAATTATTAGCTGTGAGCACAATTCCTATATCCACACCTGAGAAAGTAAAATATCTCCATATGTAAAAAGGATTTTCCATAAATAACATTGTAGGTATTTAGGGTCTCTTTCTATGGTAAACCCTCCACCAGTTCGCATCATAACCCGATGGATAAAATCCATAAAATGAAATTTCAATTAACTAAGTTGATTTTCTGAAGTAAAACCCACCCAAGGTTATCACTTATATGGTGACCTCAGGTATACATAAGTTTGCATAGAAATGTTTGATAATGTGTTTCATAAATAACATTGTAGGTATTTAGGGTCTCTTTCTATGGTAAACCCTCCACCATTTCGCATCATAACCGGATGGATAAAATCCATAAAATGAAATTTCAATTAACTAAGTTGATTTTCTGAAGTAAAACCCACCCAAGGTTATCACTTATATGGTGACCTCAGGTATACATAAGTTTGCATAGAAATGTTTGATAATGTGTTTCCTTTTCTCAATATTGATATGCGTAACAAAGATATCACTTGGGTTGCTCCTAACACTAGATTAATCTTAGTTTGGGTACTAAGAATATATTACTCAAATTTAATTTACTATACATGGATCTCATTATTAGCATGCACATAAATAAACTTCCTAGTATAAAAATTTGAGTTCTTCTCATAAATCTATCTAGTATTAGTGTAAGCCCTAAATGTGTGAACTTGAGATGATACTAAATAAGGTGGACTTGAGGAACTAAATAATGAAAGCACACGACAATACTTTCTTGAGATCTATAGGTTGCTAGAACAAAATCAACTTAAAATCCAATCAATGTTTGATTCTTACAAAGGCATCATCCCACGTATTCTTGGTTACACCATAATAAAAAGGGTCATTGGTTGAGGGTCAAAAAATGTTATCATAATCTCATTGCTGATGGTTAAAAGAGCCTTCGTTACGAAAAATTGAACGTTACTAAAGGTGGCATCACGAACAGTATAGGTGTTATGGTGACATTCAAGGTTTGTCACTAATAAATATTTATAATCACATATAGTGAAAGTCACCATTTCATATGAGTAACGGTGACAAACCTTAACCTCCACCAAAAAATTGAACACCACCAATGCTCTTCATCCTTCTAAATTCACGATATTTTAAACTTCATATCATGGAAATGGTAACTGTTTCCCTTTTCATTTATCATGTTTTCCCTTTAATACGTAGCTTAAGGATTCCCATTCTCCGAGTATAGAACTCAAAAGGCCCGGATCACATCACAAAGGAGTAGCAAATATTTCTAAGCTTTGTCTACAAGATTGTTGAGGTCAAATTTCTTCTGTGGGATATGCTTGAAATCCCCATTTGTGTTTGAATTGCTGGAATGAGAATGTCGTTGATTATTTTAATGAGTTCCATCTATTTTATGCCTTGAAAATGGTGTTGAAACAACCACTAGGAAGCCTAAAATAGAAATGGTCCAGACTCCATAGTGCAACCATCCAATACCTTGAACTCACAAGTACAAGATGGTCAACAACATCAATTTTTAAGAGTCTTTCATCCTCTTGCAAGCCAATTGTTCCCTGATTGAAATATTATTTTTTCCCAATTGTCTCCTTTGTTATATTCATAATTTAATCGCTTTTATCATGATTTACATTTTCATATGAATCTATTTTCTCCAATGGGATTTGTTTTAAATCTTCAAAAAAATTGTTTTTAATCTGGTCTTAATCATATAAAACTGGTGGAGTTTGGACATGTACAATATTTTTGTCAAAGATCTGTTCGAAATAGAAATTAGGACAACTCCTTCTTACATGAGGCAAACATAAAGCCTCATTTAAACTCCTAACATATTTGATTCTTATTTTGTCCCTTACAAAGTTGTTTTCATCTGTTGACGTCAGTGTACAAGTATTAGGTGGTTATGGAAACAACTTCCAGCACACATTTTTCATATTTGTGTCTCCCCAAAGAACCTTGTCAAATTTCCAGTTGCGAACACCAAAATCAATCCCATAATTAAGAACCCTAGGTTCATTACCTGGAATGCGAATGTAGACTGGATATAGCATTATGCCATTTCATATCCAATGCCTCAAGTTTATCATCTTTTTTATATACATACATACATGATGTAAGAGAGAGCTTGGAAGAAAATGCACTATAATTAGTTTAAGTTGAACTGCCACATGAGACTACCACTGATATTATAGTTATTTCTGGCTATGATTTTATTGATACATATTCTCATGATAAACGTTCATGGGACTCAAACTATATGAAATGGTTAACACAAGAAACTAAACTTGATGAGAAACCTAAACCCATTTCTCTTGTAGTGTTAAATCTTAAATGTGATTATTAGATGGTTCTCCTTACGTAGAAGGAAGATTTTGGGAATATCCCTAAATCCAACACACAACAACAAGATCAATTGTTTGACATTGTTGTTGTATTTCGAATTTCAGGATGTTCCAGGAATTTACAATTTGGATAAGTAATTTTTTGATCTTATTTTTTTTATTAAGATTCCATAATAATACCCAAATATAGAATTGAAATGAAATCAATAACTTTATGGTTGCAAGGTATGTTAGCTTCTTCCGCTAAATTTTCATTGGCTTAATTTTATGGAATTCATGTTTCAAGGGTACCAACTAAACCTTTTTATAATTTGTAGAAAATATCTCATTAGTGCCCTTATTGCGGTCTACATATTATGTTAGAAACACGAAAGGGAGGAAGCAAAGAGATTAGTGTTATACTAACATCTTTGTGCACATGGAAGGGGCCCTAGTCCAGTTTGTCCAAAAATGGCTGCATTGGTGTCTAGATCCTATCAATCCATTGTAGCATTTCATTCTATGTAGTTTCCAAAATATGGATCCAAATAAGAATGTTACACAAATGTATGTATTGTGTGAAGTTTCACATCAACTTAAATTGAGACTGCTCACCATCAATCTATCTAGAGCTTCTTTAAATATTCTTCCTTAGTT
>APFE031210662.1:0-16677 GCA_000404065.3 Pinus taeda | reverse complement strand
ATGTTACACAAATGTATCTATTGTGTGAAGTTTCGCATCAACTCAAACTAAAACTACTCACCATCAATCTGTGTGGAGCTTCCTTAGTCCTCAAACCTTCTCCTGTGTGGAGCTTGAGAAAATATGTGCACACACATATAACATTATAGCATGTTGTGGAGTACATTTACAAGAAACCAACCATTCAAACTTTTATATTCTGTCGAGATTGAGGCATGTGTTAAATGCATATTATCTACATCTCTACACAATGGTGTCCATTATAATTTGAAGTTTCTTGTCCTTCTAGTATGATCTAATTATTTCTTTGTGCAAGATGTTTTTCAGTCCCATTATTAAAATTTTGATGTTTATGAACAATATATAGACACATTGGAAAATTAGTAAAACTTCATGAAACATAGAAAAATATAAACCTATAAACCCAACTACCATGTCATTCTAGCTCTAAAATTGCAGGCTTTAATTGTAAATTAGTTGTTTCCCACCTCTTAAAAAGCCTCTAGGCTCTCTCCAATGCTTTTATATCCACGAGAGGAGTTGTGATTATATAGAAAATTTCACAAGCATTAAAAATATTTAATCACATAACAAATTTGTATCAAATCTCTTAAAATATACCAAAACCCTCCCACTAGAGGCTTGTAGCCAAAGAGCCATCTTCATGGACCAAAGATCTAGCTTTCATGGAGATTTTAGAAACCGGGTAAACCTAGAGTGGACTTCTTCACAGTAAGAATCACTGCTTTGCTTGGAAACATGGTCCTTAAAAAGCTTTTGCAAGGTAAGAATATCCAGCTTTCATGGGTAAAATATTTGGTTTTCATTCCTGGGCATTCATACCTAGTTTCATACCCATCTTTCCACTTTCATAGCCAATTTTCATACCCACATTCGACATTCATGGCCCACTTCCCATTTTCATGAAATGAGCACGAAATGAGCATTGCATTATCTATGGACACTTAAAAATAATTACATCATGTATCAATTATTAAAAACAATGTCCATTATTAAAAAAAATAAACAATTATAACTTGATTTTATTGAAATGAGTTTTATTTGATCATTAGTTTATCTATACACTATTAAAGTTATTTACCATTAATAAAGGTCTATATATCATTCAAAAATTAAATAAAATCCAGAGATAAACAATAACAAAAGTTCATAATACCATTAAAAATTAAAGAAGGTTCATATCAAACAATTAATAAAACTTTGTACATTGTTAAAAAAATAATTAAGGTTCATATCTAAATTAACAAAGGTTCACACACCATTAAAAAAATAAATTTCATACTTCAATTAATAAAGGTTCATACCTCTTTACTAAATAGATATAATTTTGATTTTATCTACTTATTATTTACCAAATGTAAATATGACAATTTTAATACTAGATTTAAATGAACTCACACTTTTAACATAAGCAATGTTATGTTTATTTATTTATTAAATGTTAATATGAAGATGTATCCTTAGATTTAAAACCACTCACACTTTTAACATAGATCAATGAAATTGAAAAAATAAACCTTACGGCCAAAGAAATATAAATATAAATATGAATTTGACTATCTGAATATTACCTTTGCAAAATTTTTAATGAAGACAATAGTGTAAAGTAGATAGATACATGCAATTATGTTAAGTGCAGATGAATCCATCTGTAGTGTTAAACTTTAGAGGCAAAAGGATATTTGGAATTTTAATAGTGTAAATAGATTCAAAGACCCCTTTATCTCTAAATTTTAACACTGAAGATATATTCATAGTCCGCCATAGTGAAATCTAACACTTCAGTATCAAAATTACAATTTTTCATTTTTGTAGTGGTACACAATTAAACATTACTAACATAAATGACTAATTCATATGCTTGTTGTATTTGTTATTTGGTAATATTTTTATTCTTGGACTATAATAGTCATTTCTATTAAGCATTATTTATTTTGTCACTTATTATCTAGTCATATATTTTAATCCTAGAACAAATTAGTCATTTAAGTTAGTCGATTTCAGTTTAGTCACTTATTATCTAGTCCTATATTTATCCCTAGACTAAATTAGTAGTTTAAGTTAGTCATTTTTAGTTTAGTCACTTACAATGCTAAAATTTAGTAGTAATTCACTTGAAATAATTGTGAGGACTAATGTTTTTAGTTGCCTAGTCATTAATTTCATCGTTTTTTACTAATGATCGAGCTATGTTATAAAGCTTCAATAAGTTGTATGGTGTTCATGATATGTTGGCTATGTTTTCAACATATGGATATGATTTAAATCCTCCATCGATATGTGTTATAAATATCCATGGGAAGCATGACATTTGTTAGTTTATAAGTGTCATTAAACACCGAGGATGTTGTTCTCCCAAGGGGTAGGGTTCTGTAACTGGCCTAGTTAAAAATCCCCACAATACAATTAATAAAGGGAAAATAAGATGAAGGCCATGTGACATGTATTTCAATAAGAATGTTGAGAAAAAACATATTGATGGGGATTACTTGTGATTGATAAATAAAATGAAAATTGGCAAAGGAAATGACAAAGAAAAGAGGCATTAATTTGTATTTTATTTATGAAAATAATGGAAACTAAGAGAAAGGGAAGGTGAAAGGTCACAAGATTTGATATGAGGAAAACTAAAGGAAAACTAGAGAGAAATGAATAAAATAGACGAGCCAATAATAAAATGGGTTTTTAGGATTAGTTCACATCTTTTGTTAGTTTGGTATTTGGCACTCTCATTCTATTCTCTCTCTCATATTCTTGCACACTTACAATTTCTTGTAGCACTCTTCGAAGATTTTGGGCATACTTTGGATGTCGAGAAATAATGAAAAGGAAAAGTTGGAAATCGTAAGGGGATAGTGGGATCAATAACTACAGTGAGTTTACATTTCATGTATTGAGTTACATGTATGATTTCCTTGCCAATTTTTATATGGATGGCATATGCATGAGGTTGTTTGGTTATGGTATGTCATTGGCGTGGAGGATTTCCTAGATTGATAGTTGTTTTGCCTAATCGTTTCCATTTCTTCGATGGCCATGGAATTGTTGGTTTTCCCATTTGATTTTTTGGTTGGTGCTCATGTTCCTTATGGCTATGTGTTGAGTTATTAGGTTTTAGAGCCTTGGTTGGACAAACTCTCTTGAAGCCTTGTAACAACTTGGGTTGAGTTACTAGTCCACGCAACCTTGTTTGGAAAAATACTTTGGAGCCCTTAGTGGGTTGAGTTACTAGCCATGTTACCTTTATTGAACAAACACAGTTGAGCCCTGTGACATATGTGCGTTAAGTTACTTTTCCTGGAATCAGGTTGGAAAAAAATCCCTAGAGCCCGAGACAAATTAAGTAGAGGTCGACCTCATGATGGTTAGTGATGTTTGACTATGAGGTGGAATAATTGGTTGAGGTTTGAGGTCACCGAGCCTTATTTCCATAAGATCTCACATTCATGATTGGAATATATCATGGAGATTATTGGATTAAAGAAAGATTTGTTTTGTTCAATCTATAGCCGAGTGGTTCATGGAAGTCCCCTACTTGGTTGGATTTACATATGTTAATAATATATATTTTCCTCTCGTAATTAATGAGTATTTAAACTTGTTATTACATGGATTCAATGGTTGTTCTTTCATTGCTATTACGTTGGTTATATGTTGGTTGCAAGAATGGTTTTATGAGAGGTTTTAGTTTTCGATCTTAACATATTTTATTTTTAAATGAATGGTTATTAAATGCATGACCTAATATATATTTTTGTAGCTATTATGAGAGGGCATTAGTCCTTCCTGTTGATTGTCAAATAAGTATGAGACCCCTATCTTCATATACATAATTATGACTTAGAGATTACATGTTCATGATTTGTTTGAAGAAATGTATGTCATGGTTAGGATTGGTCAGGTTAAGTCCTCCATAAATCTATGAATTAATGTAATTTTCTTTTTTTTATTTATCATTTTTTAGTGTTTCATTTCATTTTGGGCATAGATAGACATTTTAGCCCCGAAAAAGTGGCTCGGATCTTGGGGTCATTGACATAGAATTGTGTAGTTTAGTCTAATGTCACTAGGAAGTAGGCTTATGGTAGTGAGTGGAGGTTTATAGTCATTTGCTTGCCTTATCATGGGAGCAACTAGGAGTCTAGGTGAGTGAGAAAACAAGTTACCTTAGGGTTTGGTCACCTGGAGTGGTTGTTTGTCTCCTAGGGGTGTTGTAGATACTAAGGAAGGTCAATATGGTTTTATTCTATTAATTCCACTTCCTTAAATCTACTTAGGAGGTTGAGTCACATCATAGTAACACCTCATAACATGTTTACCCCATTCAACTAGTGAAATTGGGGAAGTTTTGGAGGGGGTGCTATAAGATCTTTCACTCATAATCAAAAGTTCAATGAGCCAACACATTTTCATGCATGTATCAATGAATGTAGTAAGACTCTTAGCTTTATGTTTGCAGTATATATTTCATTGAGAAGTACTAAGGAAAATGAACTATTTTGGCAACTTTCGTACTTATGTTCTTTAATGTGTGTTGTATTTTCTTAATTATTTGTTGTGTCTAGGTGAAATACTTTTATATATAGCCAAAGAACCTTTGATTACTCATGTGTGTCTCTCTTAGGATGGTACTATTACTTACCTTCTAGAGGCGCAATTTTATTTCCCTTTCATGAGATTCTTTGTTTACACATTACAATTGGTGTTTCACAGTGTCAACTTACTAGTTGCTAAAGGTTACATGCATCATCTCTTATGTGATTCATTGTATCAAAGGAAACATTATGGTAGTTGGGTTGATACTCTCAATGGGGCCCATACTCAGAATGGTGTGAAGTCTAAATGGGAGTTCACTTTTGGGACACCCCTTCATTGACACGTTCCTAGCACCATCATCAAATGACCCTAGAAGTGGGAAAAATGATAAGTTTTTCCTATTGAGTCTATTTTTAATCTCTTATCTCAAATGTATCATCCCCAAATCATAATACCATAACTTTTTTCCAATGTATCCCCAAGTAAATGTTTCATTTCCATGGAACAATTTGATGACTTATCTGAATTGACGTTTGATCGTGTGGGTGATACATCCATTATCGAGGATTCATTTCTTTTTATTAAGTTTTGTGAATACTATGAATTTAATTATGAAGATGTGGCTTGTGTTCTTTTCTTCCTCACACTTGAAGGTCGAGTTATTCGATGGTGTCATAACCTACCACCTACTTCCATTTATTTTTTTGAACACCTCATCAAGGAGCTTCATTTAGCCTTCGATATGTATGATTACTTGGATTTTTATAAAACCATTAATCAACTAGGAATGAAGCCTAATGAGTCAATTCAATATTTCTTTAATCAATTAGTTCACCTATTTTATGAATTTTCTAAAGAGGATATGGATTGGGATTTCTTGAAATGAAAGTTTTATCATTTGGTTCATATCTCTTTTCACTGTGAATTTGAACCCCTAGATGTTTCTTCTTACCCAAATTTTTTAAATCATGAGACACCTATAATTTCAAAGGAGTAACTTATTATTCCTTTTGTTCCTTTTCCTCCTCCTTTACTAGCACCAATTGTGGTTCCTCTATGCATTAATGAGAAGTTGGGAAATCTTTAAATCATATTCTTGACTTGTCTCTTCAACCTTCATTGACTTCCCATGATTCAGAACCAATGGAGCAAACCTTGGAATGGTTCATGGAGCCTAGAGTGAAGGATAACCCATCAAATCCTCAAGATGAAATTATCACTCTTAAACTAAATCTTGAATCTAGTTCCACTGAAACTATTACCTTTTCAAGAGATAGATGTCCTCCTCTATCATCTACATATTGTGACTCTTTATACCTTAGTTTTCTTGATCATTCTTCTCCACCAGCTAGTTCTTCAAGTTGTCTTGATTTTCAAGTTGTTGGTTTAAATTGTGATAAAGTACAAGGTTTTTATATTACACACGTAGAGGAGCATAAATGTGACGATTCTCTTGATTTTTCTTCTATTTTCAAAGACTTCCATGTGTTGACGGTGCTTCTTTATTCTTCGATGAATTTGAATCTAGTAATATTTGTATTTAGTCAAATGAAATAAGTTTGTTTAATGAACATAAATTCTTGGGAAAATACCATTTTTATGATGGTGATTCTGTTAATGCATATCATGATCAATGCACAAGTGCACTTACTAATTTTCCAATTTCTCTAGAAAATTGTGATTTGAAATATTTGTATCAACAGTCTATTTTGGTCAAAGAAAATATTTTCATAGAAGAATCCTCTTTGGCTAATTGTTTCTGGTCTATTATTGTTTATATGTCATGCTCTTTGAATCTTCCAACCAATAAGTAGGATTCTAAATTGACATAAGGAAATGAGGTCATACACGATGAATAAGTGAGCAATCAAATAATTGAGTATCCAATGTCTCCCTTGTCATTTCTAGTCTTGCATGAAGATAATTCTTTTATTTGGGTTACTCATCATATTGATACAATCTATCCATCCTTATATTTTTTATTACAAGAATCTCTTGACTCAAGTGAGTGAGATGATGAAGTTGTAAAACCTTATCAAATCAGTAATATAGATGGTTTCCATTTTTATGGAAGTGATTTAGTTGAAGGTATTGATAGTAGTTATCCACTCACCATACATGATCTAATTCAATCTTCACAATGTCATTCTACAATTTTTAAATTTTCAAGATTCATCAAGGAGTCAAGGAAGTTCAACTCTCTTTCGTAGTTACGTCAAGTTCTCACGACTCTACTAACATCTTTGAACTAAATCAGATTTGGATGTTGTTGAAAAGATCATTCCTTAGCATAGTTTTACTGGATGTAAACTCCCTCTTGAAAGATGTTTAGTATTTTGGATATGGTGCTTTTAAATTCCATGATTTGGTTTCTGATCGGATTGAGGATTCTAATTCAAATAGTTCATCTTCATGTAAGTATCATGCACTGAATTTGTGTTTGGAATGTATAGCTTTCATGGATGCATAGATATAAGAATATGATCATTTTAAAGATCTTGATTTCCTAAAGGATTCATGCTTAGTAAGTTGTTTCAAAAATAATTATCTCCTGGATTTTTTTGTGAATTTTGTAACACTAATACTTATCCTCATTGGCCCAGAATTCCACTTGAGTGTTACTCGATGCTTTATTTATTTGGTAAATCAAGTTCTTCTTTTTCAGTCACTACATCCTAACTAGTTTCTAATATTTTCTATATTGGAATTCCTTTTCAATTATTTTGATGATTATGATGCTAGCACAATTTGTCACCAGCTTGAAGGCAATGGTTTGTTACATTCATCATGTGAGAAAGATGATTCCATTGTTGAAAACATTTGCAAATTTGTTCAAATTGACCTATCTATATTTTCTTTTAATTTGGAATCTTATGACTTAATCAATCCATTTAAATAATTTTGGTCATGGTGACTGTCATTTAGCCTATCATTTTCTCACTAGGATACCTTATTACAGTTGTTCTATATCCAATGATATTTATGGTTTATCATCTCCCTGTTTGGATACATGTCAAGTAGTTGAGAAAATTTATCCTTTGTTGATGGTTACGCTAGGCCCTCACTATCTTTCCAAGCCTTCTAAACATGGTCATATTCATTTTTCCTCACAATATTCTTAACCAATGATCCCATGCCTGTGATTAAAAAATCATATTTTTAGTGATTTTGAGGTCTTCAAGAACACTATTTTAAATTTCATGATCCAATCTATGGTCAATTTCAAGTGTCATATTTAACAATCCCTTTCACTAATAACAAGCTTTGATCTTTTCTCATGCTAGATAACGAGGATAATGTAAATGAGTATACATTCACATAGAGTTTTAAAGGTTTGTTTGATTATGGTTTTTATCGAAAAGGTAATATTGCAAGTTGGTTAGAAGTAGTGGCTATGGCATATGTTTATGCTTACATGAAAGACCTTCAATTTGTTATGAAAGTTATTCAAGCTCTTATATTTTGTGTTTCACATTGTTTTATATATGTTTTAATTGCTTGTGTATTTGTCTATAAATGCCAAGAGCAGTAGTGGTGGCTACATTGGAAATTTCATTACACATGACCTTGACCCTCTAGTAGGTTATTTTATGAGTAGGTATAGTGGCATACAAGTATGCCTTGCACACTCATCTTGTACTTTCTCTCAATGATCTTTCTTATCACATACTATTTTTGGTTTAGCCTCAATTTTTTTCCTTTTGATCTTTTCTCCTTATTGTGTCTTGTCTTTATTTTTTCTTTTGTTTAATAATAATTTACATGAAAGATTCTCATTTCGCTCAAACGAAATGTGGCAAAGCTTGAAAAGGGTACTTGTGATGATGAACAATTATTTTATTATCTGTTATTTTCTTCTCTATCATGTGTTTCTATTATTTGGTCAATGATGTTTTAATGGAAAATACAATCCTTTCATGAGATAATATTTTTTTAGAACCATTATACCCATATATATTCTAGGAACCTCATTCCTATGTTAGGTTCTTTGTGTTTCAGTGTTTTGCACACTATTCGAATCAAGTAGAGAAGGAGGAGGGGAAAACCTAAACAATCAAACTCATACCATAGGTTATATATATACTTCTCTAAAGGAACAACCTCTTCTTCTCTCAATAGGTTGGGATCCCTCTTCCACCCCATGAAATAAATAAGTGTCGAAGAACAATCCTATAAATGAAAATAAATAAAGGGTGAAAGAAGCGAAAGGTTCCCTACATAGAGAGGTGAAGCAAGTAACTTGGTTGGGGTACTATCCAAGCTCGTTGGTAGCGAAGAAATGTTGGTGTTCATGTAGTGACTATGTCAAGGTACTATCCAGGCCTTTTCATAGTGGAGCAAGGCCAAATATGAAAACTCGTACTTTGAATATCTTAAGCTAGTGAATTATACTGCCCTTCTTCCAAATCGAAAAACTTGTGATATGGGCAGCCTTATGAATGTGTTCAATAAAGAAAGGGATGAAGAAGACTATATATATAATTAAGTTAGGTAGCGAAGCCAAAATAATCTGCATGATGAATAAATACTTCCTAAGAATCAAGATGCTTCATAGAAAATTAGAACAAGAGAGAGAAGCTTGAGTTCTACTATTGTGTCTCCAGGTGTTTTTTCTATGACAAACACCCTCCAAATTTTCTCCATAATTAAATTTTGGAGCCTACTGTCGATCTTGTGATCCTTTGTTCCATAGTCACTTTATGGTCCATTGATTCATTGTTCAGTGTTTAACTTTCTTCTTCATTTCTAAGTGTCAAAGTCACTTGCATGCACATCTTCAGAACATAGCAATTTCATGAGCACCCTCTTTCATGCATGCTTGAACAAGCATAGAAAAAGTCGATCAAGGGAGTACTTGTGTAATTTGAAACCTATGCAATAGTATGTGTCCACTTTCATTAATAGTGTCTCAGTTTTGTTTGTGATTGTACTTCTATTTTGGTTAGTTTTTCAAATTATCGCTTTTGCACACCTTCGCTTTTGCAAGAGTCATTTTCATGTTTAGAACTATCACTTTTTCTTATTTTCACTTTAAGAAGTGTTTTTATCATGTTATATTTTCTATGGCATGTGTAATTTTCTATGTCATTTGCATTTTACAAGTGTAGTTTTCACTTTCCTCATATTGTTGCAAATGTTCTCTTTTAGGCTTGGGAGGCATCACATATTGTATAAGCGGAGCTATGGTTTATTTCAAGGGGTAACATTGGTGCCAATGAGTATTGTTTATCATATAGATATATATTATACTCATTCCCAAAGTTTCATCCATTGTCAATCAAGTGTTGTCACTGTCATCATAAGGTATATCTTATGTGTTGCACTTGGGGGAAGTTCTTGTATTACCGTCTCATTGAGGGGATCATGTTTCTATTCTGTTATAAGTGATAAATGTTGTGTCATCAATTTTTCTAAGTGTGCTATCATGTTTAATATTCTTCCTTTATCAATTTGACTTCACTGATCCCACACATAGCCAAATTCTAACAATTTCAAGCTTGAGCAACAATCCTTCACTCATCCCTCTAGAACTGCACACTGTGTAATTTCAAACCTCAAGCTTAACCCTTACCTCTTAGTAATACGGAATTTGAAGTTCCTACCTCGCATAATTATACACTACATAGTCCTAGTGCTCAACTCTGACACCTTGAGCTCCTAAAGTACGCAATACAACCTCCCAGTCATCTCCTTCTATACACTCTATAGTGTCAAGCCTCAAACTCTTAGCCTATCTCCTTGAACTACGGAACCACATAGTTCCCAAGCCTCTCTCCCTCTAGAACTACCCACTGAGAAACTTTAAGCATCAATATTTCATCCTTGAGCTCCTAAATTACATAGTCTCAGGCCTCAGTCCTCAATACTAACCTCTTAAACTATGCACTACGCAATCCCTGAGCCAGTCACTCAGTAAGAAACCCAATTCTAACTTAGTCAGTGATTTTCATGAAGCAAGCTAGGCTAGGAGGTTTCTCGAATAATGTCATCTTTTCATGAGTGGATTCCACTATAAATTAATATATATTGACATGAAAAGATGATTCTTGGAGAATAAGAGAGATAAATCATACGAGAAGACACTTATGAAGCTGGAATCATGAAGAAGTCATTGGGCAAAAAGATTAAGGAACACTAGTTTAAGACCAAAGATTAGGACCACATGAAGAATCCATACCTTTCAGCCCCTTGGAGGGTGAATATTAAGAACAAAGGATATATTTCATCAATATGAAGTACTGAACATATCTCTCATGAATATTGAAGAAAAAGTAGCAAGAGAAGCAACTTATGATTGCCACTTTATCATGGAATCCATCTCATAATTATCAAGTTGTAACTTGTACAAGTTCTGTCACAATGTCATGTGTGTCCATGTGTCTTAACACATTACTTATGGATATAATGATGTAATTTTGGAAGGGAAAAAAGAATGTAATGTGTAGAAGTCTAAGAGTCATGTGGAATATTAAAAGTCACATAATCATAAATGGATAAAATAGTCTTAAGGAAAATTCCTAACTCATATAGAATTTCAGAGGTCACATTATAATTCTAAGAGTCATGGGGATATGAAATATCATTATCTTGTTATAAATACACCATCATAACTCAGGAAAAGGGGTTTTTAGAGGCTTCGCCTTTGGAGAGCTAGCCTTGGCTTCTCTAGCCTAGCATAGGAGAGAAGATCATTCTTTGGAGAAGCAAGAAGTGACTTAACGTTTCACTATTAGAGTTGGTGGTTCACCACTATAATTGTGTACTTAGACCTTTCACTCATAATCAGAACCTCGATTAGCCAACACATTTTCATGCATGTATCGTGAATGTAGTAAGACTATTCTTTGTATGTTTATGGTATATGTTTTTTTCACATGTACTAAGCATATTGAACTATTTTGGTGGCTTTGTTACTTATCATGTTGAATGTGTGTTGTATTTTCTTTACTATTCGATGTGTCTATGTGAACTATTTCTCTATATAGCTAATGCACCTTTCCTTTCTCTTGTGTGTCTCTCTTAGGATGGTACTATTACTTTTCTTCTAGAGGCTTGTGTTTATTTCCCTCTCGTGAGAGTATCTATTTACACATTCCAACAGGTGTTTGATAGTGTACACTTACTTGCTTACTTCAAGGCTATGTGCATCCTCGCTTATGTGATTCGTTGTGGCCAAGGAAAACCTTATAGCTATGGTAGCTAGATTGATACTATGGATGGGGCCCCTACTTCAAATGTTGTGAGGTCTCATTGGGACTTCCCATCGGGGAGACCCCCTCAATTGATAGATTTTCGTCACCATCAATAGTACAAAATAGTATTCATTGTGTGTAACCTAATCTCAAAAATTAGCAACAAAAGGTATGGCATATCATTTCATATTTGCAAGCTTTTAATATTAATTCTATTCGTTGAATTCATAATGCAACCAAGACACAATAACTAACATTTTTGCTAGGTTGTCTCCTTTGGGAGATGTATTGTCGATTGAGATTATTAATAAGCAATATATGCCTCATAACATTATTAATTTTTATTTTTTTAATAATGAACAATAGATACTAAATTTCATGGAAAATGGTGATGTGTTTAAGGATGAGGCAATTGATGAAGATGAGCATGAGAAAGTCTTACAAGGATCAGCTCAAGAAAATAAAGGAAGCCCCATGTCGAAGGGTGTGGTATCTTTGGAGAAGTTATATGATATGGAGAACTATTTTAAGGGACCCACTAATCTAAGGATTCTTAGTTTACACTAATGCAGGAACAACTAAATTTCGCTACCAAAGATCTAAGATATGTGAGTAACGGTACGTGTTGTACACCTCAAGAGTGACAAGCTTTTATTTTTCTCTTTAGGAAGTATCAAGATATGATTGTGTGGACATACAGTGATTTAGAAACTTATAATAAATGAATTATCTAGCATGTGATACCCATTAAGGAATGGGTAAATCCATTTTAGTAGATGTTAAGAAAAATCCATCCCATGCTTGATCCCCTCATTTACAAATAACTAAGAAACTTATTGGTCACTCAAATCATATTCAAATTTCATCATTCCAATCGGGCCTTTGATTTAGTTCTTCTGAGAAATAAATCCCAAGAGATACGATTATGTGTTGATTTTTGTAATTTTAACTGAGCTTCGGATAAGGAAAATTATCCCTTGTCTTCTATAGGGCAGATACTTCAGACAATATTTGGGTTAGAGATGTTCTTGCTATTATATGGATTTTGTAGAGACAACTAATTTCTAGTAGCAAAACCTCATAGACATAAAAGCACATTCAAGACTAAGTGGGATACCTTTACTTTTAAATGGATTCCTTTTGGACTCAGTAATGAGGGTGCTACATTTCAACATGATATAGACATTACATTTCATGGTCTTATTAGACAAAGTGTAGTGGTGTACTTAGATTATGTTATGGTATTTTCAAAGAAAATATTTGCTTAGTTTAATCATCTAAGTCATATTTTTTAGCAATGTCAACAATATGACATATCTTTAAATCCTAACAAAAGCATCTTTTGAGTGTCTGAGGGTAATATCTTGGGCCACATTATAGCTAAAAGTGGGATTAAAGTGGACCGAAAATGGGTCAGATTCCCTTTCCCATGAATAAAAAGGCCACGTAATCATCCCCGGGGAAATTAACTTCCTTCGAAAGCTCGTGTCTGATTATGGAGAAATTATTAAGCCATTACAAGCGATGATTAAGAAGGATGCAGTTTGCTAGTGGGATTAAAGGAGGAAAGATGCATTCACCTTGATTAAATAAGAAATTGTCGAAGTCCCAACATTGTATGGTCCATATTTTGGCAAATATTTATTGTTATATATTTTCCTTTTGACATGTCACTTGCAATTGTTCTAACTCATAAAGATGATCAGGGAAATGAGAAATCTATATCATTCATGAGTGTTGGCTTATAGCAATCTCAATAAAAATACCCCACCATTGATAACAAATTCTATGTAATATAGAAGGAAATGAAGCATTTAAATCCTTACCTTCTAAAAAGACATATTATCATCTTTGTACCTCACCTAGTGGTTATATTGCTTTTTGTACTACAAGAGTTGGATGAGAGGAGGGCATACTAGATGGCAAGCCTTCAAGAGTATTATCTTGAATTTAATCCAATTCATGTGATAAAATTCCATTGTCTTTGTTGGCTTGTAGCAAAATAAAATAGTTTGTCAAAAGAGGAATCTTCCAGATGGGAGCAAGAAACCAAAATATAGAACATTGAACAAGATAACCCTACAAATGCAATAATGCCTTTGTATACGGATGTGTGATAATGTCTATACCATAGTACATTTCCCTTGTATTTATCATCTAAATAGAAGAGGGTTATTTGACTTTATCATATTAGCTTGTGCATGGCGTTCTTTACGGAAGAATCAAAATGATGTCCTTATTAGATATTGAGAAGCACAAGATTCAAAAGGGGTATTAAAATATCTTCATGATGAGCCAACTGGTGAACACTACATAGACAATAATACTACACATAGAGTTATGTGGGTTTGTTATTATTTGTGTACATTACTCAAATATGTTCATCCATATTCCCATTAGCATTTAGTTTGTCAAATATGTGCTAGTCACAATAGAAAATCAGCCAACCCATTATAGCTTATTGTCGTTGAAGAACCTTTCAACAATGGGGATTAGATATTATTAGCAAATTGTTTCAACATTCATCAAAGTATAACCAATATATATTAACTAATAAAGATAATTTTACTCAGTGGGATGAAGCATTTCCATTGAAACAAGTGAACGAGCATGAATTCATCAACTTCATTAAGTAGAATATCATCACCAGGTTTAGCATTCTTGCGTCACTTGTTTTTGATAATTCAACTTATTTTTCATCGCTAAAAGTTTATGAATAATCAGTAGAAAATGTTATCATTTTAAATCACTCAGCTAATTATTATCATCATGGAAATGATTTAGTTAAGTCTACCAACAAGAATATAATTCACATCATCAAGAAAATCATCTACTATGAGAAAAGTATCTAGCATAATGCATTAATGAATGCTTTGTTTGTTAAGTGTGTCACAACAAAAGGCTCTCTGCAAGCTTCCCCTTACTTCCTCATGTGTGGAAAATAAGTTTTCCATATTCTGAACATATACTTCCAAACCTTTCAACTTTCTCAATAATCCCAAGGTAAACCATGTCTTATTATTCATACTAGGATTTACACTCTTTTGAAGTTATAGGAATTAACGTGTAAATAAAAATAAGAGTTTTCTATCCATCAGTCATATCAAGCGATGGTTTGACAAAAAATTTGTGGTGAACAAGGCATTTATTGTGGGATATCTATTATTGAAGTGGGATGAATCCCACAAAGAGAATGATAAGAAAACTAAATTCTAATCCCTTTAGACAAGAATTTTCATTGTGCATGATAAGTTTGGCCACCATACTTACCATATCCAATCCTTAGACGGGAAGATGGACTCTCCTCCTCTAGATGGCCAAGATCTCAAAAATTATTTGCAATAGTACCCTAGGGATGTTTCCGTACATATGTACATACTTATTTCTTTGTAATTTTGTTTTTTTGTTCATTCATGCCATGCTATGTCCATTTCTTTGTCTCCTCCTTTATTGGTCATGTGAATGAAAGCTTTGTGTATAAGTTTTTCTTCTGATTCCAAAAAATATGGAAAAACTTTATAAGGGCTTTGTGACATATGAAAACACTTAGATAAATTCCAATCCCTCTTATTTATCTTGGTCAAATATATTTGAGGTCAATCATTTCCCAATGAAAGATATGATCTATTCGAATGGAAAGCTTCAGAAAAAACACTGGCACATGCATCTATTTTAGGATATTCATTACGGAACTCAATATTTTAATTGAATGGTGTTCTTCATGTTCATCCAATCAAGCAGAGAAGGGAAAGGGAAAAACAAATAGTGAGCATATTAATTTCAAAGATTTATACTGGTATATAAGAGAACAAACTCTCTTGTGCTCAATAAGTTAGGATCCTTCTTCCACCGTAGCGATATAAATGTCGATAAAATGCCAATGAGAATATTGAAATAAAATATGGGGTGAAAGAAGAGAAATGATTCTTGCAGCAAGAGGAGAAACAAGTAAATTTGTTGGGGTACTAAACATGCTCATTAGGAGTAAAGCAATGCTTATGTTCCTACAGTGACTCCATCAGGGTACTAAACAAGCTTGTTGACAATGGAGAAATGTTAGAGATGAAATTAATATGTTGATCATCTTAAAATCACAACTACATATTACCCTTTCCCTAAATTGAAACAATTGTGATATGGAAATACTTACGAATGTGTTTAACCTAGAAAAGGATTGGTAGAGACTACACCTATTACCAGGTTAATGAGGAATCCAAGATGATCCATGCAATGAATCAATACTTTCATAAAGATTAGACCTTATGCTTAAAGCTAGACAAGGAAAAAAGAAGTTGGATTTCTACCAGTGTCTCTCCAAGTCTTGTCACTCTTATGCACCCTCCAAAATTTTCCCTAATTTCAAAATTTGGAGCCTTTATTTAACCATGTATGTTTTTCTTCCAATAATTAAAGACATTCTATACTTGTTTTCTATGTTTCCAAGTCCCTTCGTGAAGAAATTCCAAGTGTCGCCTTTTGTTAAGGGAAGTGTTTCTATTTGTGAAAGGGAGTTATAATGTAGATTTAAGAGGAATTTTTAGTGTTTTCTATTGTACTAATAGGATTTACCTATCATAGAAATATCCATTAGACCTATTCCTAGAGTACTGTGCACTTTATTTTCGCAGTCGTCACTTGTGTTACGAAGTGTATCTTAAGTGTGGCACTTGGATGTATGTGTCGTTTTGTTGTAATTTCAATGGATGCATGTTGATTTTAGGTGTTAAGTGTTTCACTGTTGTGTGGTTCATAATTTTGAAGTTTGTGATCATGTTCAAGTCCTGTTTTGGTTTCATCTTTTGCTTCACTCATTCCACACTTAGTCATTTTCTGAAGTGTTCCTCTCTTTGCAACTTTATTGACCAACCACTCTTCAACTTTCCTACTTGAATTATGCATTGCATAGTCTCAATACCCAGTCAACCAC
>APFE031210656.1:0-30663 GCA_000404065.3 Pinus taeda | reverse complement strand
AATATTATAAAACATTATTTATCATATTTACCCAATATAATATTACTATTTACTATTCTATTAGGATGAGTATTACTTATTAGAATAAAATGGTAATTTTTAACCATCTATATTCTTAATTTCTTTATTTATTCTTTAATATATACTTACCCTAAATTTTAATAATATCAATATTTACCATTAGAATAGGATGAGAATAATTTAATTAAAATGGTAAATATTACTATTCCTTTCTTATATTTTTATATATATAATTATTATTTGTCTCACTCTTATTGAAAATATTATTATCACATATTAATATATTTATATTTATTTACCTTTACCTTATAAAATAGTAATATATTATTAATAAGTATTATACAAATATTCAAAGCCAATGGTTAATCCCTTTATTATTTCTAAGTTAAGAACATAATTCAATTATT
The DNA here is from genome assembly GCA_000404065.3 of Pinus taeda. NCBI lineage: Eukaryota > Viridiplantae > Streptophyta > Pinopsida > Pinales > Pinaceae > Pinus > Pinus taeda. The sequence continues at coordinate 30,235 of APFE031210656.1, read as the reverse complement.
CTGTTATTAATATACTTATTTAATTTTAAATCTTCTTAATATGTATTCCTTAAAACATTTTTTAGTTCAATATATTACTAAAGTTTACCATTCTATTAGAATAAATTAGTAAATAAATTTTTATAAGAATCTAGAACTATATTAACCCTAAGAACTATAATTCCTATTTTAATTAAGAATTCATCAATATATCGACGTTAATATTACTATCAGGATACACTCATACACTACTATCATAATAGTAACATAGGCTCATATAGCTAGCTCAGAAACAGAGAACCATTTAATTTTTATGGACTATAAATTAAAAAGCTGACGCTATACTATAATAAAATGAAAATTCCACCTTCTAGGAAAAGGGGTTAAAAGAGACCATCAAAATTAATAATCTCAAGAGAAGGAATGAGGAGGCTAGGAAGACAGGGCTAGGATCCAACAACTTTTAATTTTCAAGAACTTTTCTTGAAAAAAAATTAGAAGGAAGGGAAGTTGAATTAAGGGGTATTGCAGGGAAACTGGGAAATATAATCAGCTCTAATAGCTTGACAAAGCTTCTAGATAAAGAACAATGTGGCGTAATTGCACAATTATGTTCTCTAGAGGTTCCCATGTCGAAATCATCTATTTCTCCATATCTCCAAAAATCCTTGGACAATCATTCCAAGGTATTTGAGACTCTCAAAGGCCTCCCACTGATTCGTGATCACGATCATGCTATTTATTTGATTCCAAGAAGTGTCCCTCCAAACATCAAGCCTTACAGATATCCCTATGCACAAAAGAGTGAAATTGAATGTATGGTTGCAGGAATGCTAGAGAAACCTAGTCAAAGTTCTTTCTTTGCTCCTGTAGTATTGGTGCACAAGAAGGATGGATCATGGCTCATGTGTATGGATTATAGCGAGCTTAACAAGCTCACTATTAAAGATAAATTTGGCAAGGAGGTAAGTCGGACCACCTATGGGATGACGGCTGGAAGATTAGCAGTTGCTGGATCCCAGCCCTGTCTTCCTAGCCTCCTCATTCCTTCTCTTGAGATTATTAATTTTGATGGTCTCTTTTAACCCCTTTTCCTAGAAGGTGGAATTTTCATTTTATTATAGTATAGCGTCAGCTTTTTAATTTATCGTCCGTAAAAATTAAATGGTTCTCTGTTTCTGAGCTAGCTATATGAGCCTACGTTACTATTATGATAGTAGTGTATGAGTGTATCCTGATAGTAATATTAACGTCGATATATTGATGAATTCTTAATTAAAATAGGAATTATAGTTCTTAGGGTTAATATAGTTCTAGATTCTTATAAAATTTTATTTACTAATTTATTCTAATAGAATGGTAAACTTTAGTAATATATTGAACTAAAAAATGTTTTAAGGAATACATATTAAGAAGATTTAAAATTAAATAAGTATGTTAATAACAGAATAATTGAATTATGTTCTTAACTTAGAAATAATAAAGGGATTAACCATTAGTTTTGAATATTTGTATAATATTTATTAATAATATTATTACTCTATTTATAAGGGTAAAGGTAAATAAATATAAATATATTAATATTGTGATAATAATATTTTCAATAAGAGTGGAGACAAATAATATATTATATATTATAAATAATATAAGAAGAGAATAGTAATATTTACCATTTTACTTAAATTATTCTCATCCTATTCTAATGGTAAATATTGATATTATTAAAATTTAGGGTAAGTATATATTAAAGAATAAATAAAGAAATTAAGAATATAGATGGTTAAAAATTACCATTTTATTCTAATAAGTAATACTCATCCTAATAGAATGGTAAATAGTAATATTATATTAGGTAAATATGATAAATAATGTTTTATAATATTAAGGGATGGATAAATTAAATAAATATTTTAATAAAATAATAATGGGTATATGAGATTTTTATTATTCAAATAAATAATATTTATAATATTATTATATAAGGGGAAAGGTAATAATAATATCTTATTTAATAGCAGAGATAAATAATTAAATAAGTAGATAATAGAAATATTGTCCATTTTATTCTAATATTAGTAATAATAATAATAAAAAATTAAAGAAGAATATATATGTAGATAAATAAATATAGTAATAAAATAATAATTAAATCAGGTTCTTGATTTGTAATTAATATATTTACCATTCTTATTTATTTAAATAAATAGTTTAGTAATATTAATTTATAAGGGTAAGGGAAAATGGATAAATAAAATAATTAAATTCCTCCCCTTGGGGACCGGTCAAACCTAGCTGTTAGAGGTCTGGTTAACCGTTACTAAGTCAATTTTAGCTGTTGGAATGGCCTGCTGTCCCTATTTATTGCATCGCTCAGATTGGATATTCAACTTGTCCTGACGATGAACCACACTGGTTGGTTCGAAACGCATCGACAAATGATTTTTTATGTGTTTTTGCCGAAATCATTCTCTAAACAAAAGAAATGTTAATCATGATTTCATAGCCTCTAACATTGGAATAAAGACCCAGCACATTCCAAAGATCGATATGGGGAAGTTTGATGGAAAGGATCCTGTAACATGGATACTATAGATGGAGCAATATTTCGATCTCCATAATGTGCAAAACATACAAAAGGTATGCATTGAAACTTTATATTTGGAACCTAATCAGTTTGTATGGTATCGATGGTTTTTCTCTCGTAAACAAATTGTCACTTGGGCATTTTTTACAGAAGAAATGATAGCACATTATGAGGATACAAAAAGCAACAATTTTTTTAGCCAATTGATAAATCTCAAACAAAAAGGTTCAATGGTGGAGCACATTGACGACTTCCAAAAATTGAATATAAGGGTAAAAGATATTACAGGGGAGCATAGGATTGATGTGTTCATAGGGACATTAAATGATAACATACAATATGAGGTTCGAATTTGGGAACCTGATTCATTGGAGAAGGCATCCAGGTTGGCAAGAAAAATTGAAAGAAAAATTATTGCAACAAGGAAGCCTACCAATCACAACTATAAAGATTGAAGTGTTGTTGGCCCTAGCCTTCCACAACCTTCAAGGTTGACACCACAACAATTGGAATAAAAAGAGAAAAAGGGCTTTGTTACAGTTGTGATAGAAAATACAATAAAGGTCATAAGTGTGTTGAGAAGAAATTATTTTACATAGATTGTGAAGAGGATGAATAAAATGAACAAGAAACATCAAAAGAAGAGGATACACACTAGGAACAAAGCCTAAAGAAAGAAGAAATGAATCCGACCATATCTTGTAATGCATTGGCCAGAATAACCACTCCTCAAATTATCAAGATAAAAGGACATATCAAGAAGAAAAAGGTAATAGTGTTGATTGATTCAGGCAGTACCCATAATTTTATTCATTGTAAAATAGCGAAGGAATTGAAATGCTTCCTATATCCAGCACCAGAGTGTCAAGTGATGGTTTCAAATGGAAGAACCATAAATTGCTCTAGAAAGTTACATAATATCAATCTATCCATGGGAGAATATGTGTTGAATATTCCAATGCTTTCCATTCCAATGGGTGGTATTGATGTTGTAATAGGAGTCCAATGGCTACAATCCTTGGGTATGATAACTTTTAATTTTCAAGAACTTTTCTTGAAAAAAAAATCAGAAGGAAGGGAAGTTGAATTAAGGGGTATCGCAGGGAAACTGGGAAATATAATCAGCTCTAATAGCATGACAAAGCTTCTAAATAAAGAACAATGTGGCGTAATTGCACAATTATGTTCGCTAGAGGTTCCCATGTCGAAATCATCTATTTCTCCATATCTCCAAAAATCCTTGGACAATCATTCCAAGGTATTTGAGACTCTCAAAGGCCTCCCACTGATTCATGATCATGATCATGCTATTTATTTGATTCCAAGAAGTGTCCCTCCAAACATCAAGCCTTACAGATATCCCTATGCACAAAAGAGTGAAATTGAATGTATGGTTGCAGAAATGCTAGAGAAACCTAGTCAAAGTTATTTCTTTGCTCCTGTAGTATTGGTGCACAAGAAGGATGGATCATGGCTCATGTGTATGGATTATAGCGAGCTTAACAAGCTCACTATTAAAGATAAATTTCCCATTCCTCTCATTGATGAATTATTAGATGAATTGCATGGAGCAATTTACTTCAACAAGTTGGACCTTCATGTAGCATATCATAAAATCGGAATGAAGACTAAAGACATTCTGAAAACAACATTTAGAACTCATGAGGGTCATTATTAATTTTTGGTCATGCCTTTTGGCCTTATCAATGCACCTTCTACATTTCAAGGTTTTATTAATTCCATTTTCAAACCCTTCCTTAGAAAATTTGTGTTAGTATTTTTTGATGATATACTAATCTACAACAAGTCTTGGAAGGATCATGTTAAACATGTTGATAGAGTACTCATACTATTGGAGGAGAAACAATTATATGAAAAAACCTCCAAATGTTTCTTTGGAGTATAAGAGGTGGAATATTTGGGTCATATTGTATCTCATGAAGGTGTTAAGGTAGACCCTCAACAACAACAAGTTCTCAAACTCTTAAAGGATAACCTCACTTTGGCATAGAATAGAATGAAAAAACAGGTTGATCAACATCGCAGTGAAATAAGTTTTGATGCAGGCCACTGGGTATTTCTACAGCTACAAACATACAAACAAGTGTCCCTCAAGCAAGCTAAGAAGGAAATAAATTATCACAAAAGTAATATGGTCCTTACAAGGTGTTGCAAAATATTGATACTATAGCATACAGATTGGAACTTTCTGTGTCTTCCCAAGTGCCCCCAGCTCTCCATGTTTCATGCTTAAAGAAGGTTATAGGTGACAAGCTCCCAGTTCAAAAAATATTTTCAGAACTTGACGAGGAAGGAAAAATCATATTGGAACCCGAAGTAGTCACGGAAACTAGAACCTGATAGCTACGAAATCGATAAATTTCAGAGTATCTTATCAAGGGGAAGAACTTAGCCATGGAATATTTCACATGGGAGGACGAAAATTTTATACATAAGCATCTAGAATTACTCAAGCATTGAGGACAACACTTTTTGAAGGAGAGGGGCATGTTAGGTCCCTATACTACTAGTGTAGCCCCTTATTTGTTATTAGTGCAACCCCCTAATTGTATGTTTGTGCCCATGTAGTCCCCGTGTTGTTATTATTGTGCCCCATAGAAGCCCACTATTGTTATTGTTGTGCCCCTACAATATTATTGTTATGTAGAATCTGATTATATTGGGACCACTTAGACTCCTATATGTAGAAAGGAGATATTGTCGTTTATATCATCCAAGAATTGTTCATTTGTGTAATGTAAAGGAGGTTGCCCCCTCAAAGAGGCTGATTTTGAGTCATTGTTCTATCTTTTCTATCTTTTTGTGAGTTGATTTCATAACCCCTAATCCCAACTTCCCTACAGAAGGCAATGAGTTCCTTGGAGGTGTATTCTCCTCCATTATCTGATCTAAGAATCTTTATTCTCTTTCTTTTTTTGTTCTCCACTTCAACTTTAAATTGTTGGAACCTTATGAAAAAATAATCTTTTAACTTCATTAGATCAATCCACGTCTTGTGGTAGATGTCATTGATAAAGAATACAAAGTATAGAGTGTCTCCAAGATATTGTATCAACATAGGACCACACAAATCAGAGTGGACTAGATCCAAAATTTCTTTGGACATATGTTCACTTCTTGGAAATGGTTTCTTAACATTATTTCCAAGAGCACATCCTCTACACACACATTTATGATCTATCTGCAAATCTGATACACCTGAAATAATTTGCTTCAAAGCTTGCAAGGCTTTATAATGAATGTGTGTATATCTCCCATCCCATAGCTCACCAAGGTTAATATCATTATGTATTGAAGCTTTGGAAGATTTCCCCATGAGTCTATACAATATTCCTTCATGAATCACAATCACCCTAGCAAAGCTTATACTAGAGCCCTTGTCCCACCCAAGGACTTTCCCATCAATGAAGGCGACTCTATCTCCTCTATCTTCTAAATATGAAATTGAAACCAAATTCTTTTTCAAAAATGGAACATAGATTATGTTGCTCAAGTGAATGTTTTCACATGTTTCGATCTCAATGGATGTTTTTGAATTCCTTTGATTGTGTATTTTTTGTTGTCTCCAAGATCTACCTTTTGTGCCAATCATGTTTCCATCAAACTTGAAAGATGATCATGATCCCCTATCATATGTCTTGAAGCTCCAGTATCAATTAGCCATTTATTGTTGTAATCTGCAAGAGATCCTGCAAATATGGAATCGTAGAAGTGATATTTATCTCCTTCAACTTTGGATCTATGATCTAAAATGGAGCAGAATAGTAATGTTGTGCTAATTCCCCATTCAGCATAAAACCCAATATGCTTATCATTTGCTTATCAAGTGCTTAAGGATTCAATATTTTTGCTTAATTAACTGATTCCCATGAGAGTTTCTTATGTAAATGTTTGAAACAATTTCACATAAAAAATATGTTGAACAACAGCAATATAATAGAAAATAACATCAAAATACAACACATGGAAAGCACATGTAAAGGAGTTCACCCCTCCTGGGCTATGTCTCCTTGGTCCAGCTTCTAATGGCTTGGGCCTCTCTATTATGCTAAAATTACAATAAAAGTGTGTTTTTAATGATCAAATGTCTTTGAAACCTGTCTCAATGAGTTTAGAATTCTCAAAAATGGCTATCTAGCCTCTTTTTGCATCCAATTGGGATAAGAACTAAAGAAGTTATGACTTCTCCTGGTCCTCCCACTATTTGTTCCACAAAATACTCTGAAACCAACATAATCCCACAAATTCACTCCAATATCTGCTAACTGAGCAATAATTTGGTCGCCCCATGGACCATAACCTGTCAGTCATATCACAAATCGCAATTGGTGGAGTCCCGCAATCTTATGGATTGTGAACTAGGCAGGAAATATGCGATTACGATATGGCAGACCCGCCAGGAGTATTAAAAATAACATATAAATTATTGCATCTGAGAACCTAATCGCAAATCGCAATCGGCGCTTTCCATCGGCAGATATCAAAACCCATACCATTGCATACCCACTGGGATTATCAAACCTAGTCCATAAAATATCGGGTCTGGGGCAGCAGATATTTAAGTCCATACAACTATGATATTAGAGGACCCGTCAGTATATGAAATATAGTGTATAACATATCGTGTTTGAGGACCTTTTGCAATCAACGGAGTACCAGGGGTAGCATAAATATCAGCAAGGTTTTGGTGCGATGTGCGATTACGATTATCGCAAATCGTAACCTAAACTATCAGGGGCCGATTCTTAACTTTCATCCTCTATTTTTCCCCGCTATGCGAAATGCGGGACCTAGTGGCAACCTGCCACTTGGCACTTCCCCATTCATTGGGACCTTTGCTATGTCATCCAATCCTGCCACTTGTCCAAGTCAAACCTAAACTTTGACTTTCTCTAACTTCTGCATATGAGCTCAAGTTTGAGTGTCGTTCACATTATTGATTCAGAATGACAAGCTCTTCAATCTGAAGCTGATTTTGACAAAATTCTCACACTTTGATTTTTGAGCGTAAACTTGAGCACTTGATCACTCCTCCCCACTGGAAGCCTTTTGGACCCCAAAAGATTATATTCATTTATTGAACAGATGAGGGTCTTGTTCCCACACCTTCCCCTATTTAATCCATTTGGCCTTTGATGGATTTATACCTTTGAGACCCACTGGAAGGTAATCAAAATTTCCTCTCTTTGATGACCTTGTTCTTTTGTTAAGTATGGTGTCTTGCTAAATCTCATCAAGAAACTCTCAAAAAAAAACTTCAATTGATGGAATCTATACACTTTCTCCTTGATCTTCAATCAAAGGAGGCTCATACAATCTCAAATTTTCAACATTGACAACAGAATAAATTTGCATATATGAAGGCAAATCTAGCTTAAAAGCATTATTAACAATCTTTTCCAGAATTTTAAATGCACCATAACAGATTGGTTTTAGCATTTTACCTTCATCTTGAAGCTCTTCCTTACTAATGTAAAGCCAAACTACATCACCTACTTGAAACTGATGATCCACACGATGCTTATCATGTCTTTCCCTATACTTGCCTTGACACTTTTCTAGTTGTTCCTGAAGTGTTTGGTGAGTCAACTAAATTTTCTCAATGAATTTATTTGCTCTGTCTATGTCGCTATGTCCATCTACAGCTACATGTTTCTCAAAGATGAAATCCAAAGGTGATTTAGGCAAATAACCAAGACATGCCTCAAAGGGTGAAGTTAGAGTAGAAGAGTGTTTTGCTCGGTTGTAAGCATGTTGAATATAATGAAATTGTTCATCCCACAAATTAGGATGTTTGTTGTGTTGTAACATTCTTTTTTTTTATAATTTAACTATTAGATGAAAAAATCAAAATGCCACAAAAAAATGATAAGTTAGGAGATGGACCAAAAACAAAATGGAAAATAAAAATGTTAGGAGTGATTATTATTTCAAGTCCATGTCACATAAAAAATGATAGGGTAGTTTCTCTAAAAAAGGAAAGGAAAATGAAAATGTTAGATAAGCAACAAAAGAAAAATATTTTCTTTAGAAAATAAAATTAAGGTTGTTAAGTTTAAACGCACCTTTGAAATTAGTTCTTTAAACTAAGAAGTGTTTAAAATCCTTAATCAAGGTTTAATTATTGTTTAAGACCTGATCACTTTGTTAATAAACATTATTTTGTCGTATCTTTGAAAGCAACGAAACATCATATTTCACTCAAATAACCACCGAGAAAAATCCAATGGATAAGATTCACTCCGCCTGGATCAACGGCAGAGGAAGATTTTCGGCCCCCCTTCAATCGTTTCCTGTTAATGCAGGGGGGAGTCTGAAAAGTAGTTTTAATGGCTGCCACTTTTTGCAACGTGGTGCTCCCTCAGCATTTTAGGTCTCCAAGGCTCGAAACCGTAAACCATCACACCCACCACCCCCCCCCCAAAAAAAAAAATCCGTCGGCGGTTTTCCTCCATCCAATCGTTGACCTTGCTCCCGCGTCGTGTCATAGATCTGTTATCCCCTCCTCCATATGAAAATTGCCATGTCACTAGTTTTTTATCTCTCACCCATTCACCACCCGCCACGTCACAAGGTCGTTGTGCCATACGCTCCAAAGTCGTTGCTAGCCTCTGTTAACCGTTTAATCTCCCGTTAGATACTAATTCTCACTCCTCTACAAATTGATTGCCTACAGCTAGATTTAAACAGTCAATTAAGCTCGATTGCACCTATAAATACACCATGACTCTAATCTTTGCCACTTTTCGCCTTCCATCCATATACAAAAAGTTGTATTCGCCACTCAATGTATTTTCGCCACTGTTATCCATCTTTTAATTGAAAGAGTTTCTAAATTTCCCCTACAGCAAGATGGCTCCTAAAGATAAAATACAGAGGAATACTAAAGAAGGGAATCCCTTTACAGTCTCGCTTGATTTGGATCATATGCCCCTTGTAGACTCCCTTTTCAAGATAAATGACTATGAATGTGAATTTGATTTTCATGAATTTCATTCATGGTTAAAATAGAAATATGTTAATAAATAGGACCCCATTCACTTCTGGGAGACACTTTTGCCATTATATTATTTTCCCAAGACTCATCACTTCCCTTATTTAATTACTTGGTGTCAAGCCAGGTATGATCCTGTCCAAAGAACAGTGATGACTCAGGATGGAAAAATCCTGATCACCATTACTGCTCAATGCATAAACCAAATGTTATTGATACCTCCATCTGAATCCCTTAGCCATTTCTCACCAGCAGCTCTCATGGACCTTTACAATAAACTCACTTTCCGACAGAGATCCCTTATCTTTGAACTTTTCCTACCAGAATATGTTGAATTACACAAGAGAAATCCACCTTATTCATCTTCCATGTTCCCTTAAGCCACTAGACATATTATCTCCCTGCTATCATAACTCCTAGGCTATGAGAATGACCAATTTATTGATGAATCCATCCTTGTATTCTCTTCCATTTTCAGCAAATAATACCAACCTGCTTTCATGTATAATTATAGCCAATTTCTGGTTGATAATATACATGAACAATTTATGAATCTTACCACTCGAGGAGTTTTCAGATATAACTCAATCATAATCCACTTAATTTTGTTTCAGCGGCGAGATTCATTTCCCATTTAGTTTAATAGACAATATGAGCAAGTTGTGAATCAGTCAATGATTCCCTGGATAGAGTTAGTGAAAGTAGGATCATTAAATTTTAAATTCTCTCAATTCATTGATTCTTTTTTACATCCAGTTCTTCAATTATTGAAAAGCTAGGCAAAGCCCAGAATTGGAGAAGAGATTAAGAAGACATTGCACCTATCAGAGCAGACCAATACCGGTGACTGGTACCTGTACCATAATTACACTAAGATTAGGATATATGGTAGTGAGTTGGCTCCATACAAACTGCCTAAGTATGTTCCAATGAGGATATTCTCACTAGAATACATTAGGCAGATGATAAATATGGATGAAGTCCATTTTGTCTCAAGCAAGAAGAAATCAAAGCTCAAACTCAAGGCCAAGGTAGGGACATTCATTTGTAACACTAGGTCTGCAGATAAAAAAGCAGACAAATTATTGAAGAACATGAATCTACAGCCAAGCTTCACTTCGTCTTTGATCCTTTTGGATCATTTCAGCCCTAAGAGTGAAATTGAAGGAAACACCTTACAACCATACTCCCAGGCCAGAATTGGGGAATTTTATGGACCAGGAGTCGTGGTCTGAAGGAACTCTCATAGAAGCATATGAACAGGTTATATCCACTCCACGGGTAAAGACTCCAGTCATTTAGTGTACTTAGCACAAAAGAGCCAGAGAAGAAACTCAGTTAACTACATAATCAATTAAAGAGTATTATGTTCTACAAAAGAGATTGAACATTAGACTCTCAATGTCATCAAGAAGCAAGCCACCATAAAGAATTGATCTTGGAGAATTGGAAGATGTTTCATCAGCAGGGACCACTGATCCCTAAACTCCTTCTACTTCTTCAACTCCTTCTTCAACTGAACCTATGGAGATTACTCAGTCAACTGAGACAAGCTTAGCAAGAAATACTAATATCTTCTCAATATTTTTGGAAATCAAACAAAAGAATGAAAGTCTTAAATCGTAAGTGTACAATTAGTTTTAGAAACAAACATGCACTTCTCAGCACAGACTTCTCTCTGCCTTTGCCAGTGAAAGAGGAAGGATGCAAATGGCATTTTTGCAGGCTCAAATTCCATTTCCTAAATCCATAGCAGACTACAAGAAGACCATCTTTTCATTGATTTAAACCAGATACATCATATTGATCAAATGGATTTGCATAGCAATCAGGTGAAATTTTATTTTCACTACAACTGCCATGTCTCTTTCCAAGCTCAAAACTTCCTTGTCAAATGTGCAATCACAGCTTAAGATTGAAAAACTATCATCTTTAGATAAAGATAACAAATTAATTTCTTTTGAAGATATTATTATCAAAATTGGATATGATCACCAAGATTGTAAAGCAATTGAAGAAATACTTCAGAAGAAGAATGTAGAAATAACAACTTTGAAGAAACAGTTGAAACTACCTTCAACCGAGGATCCACAAACCAAAGAGATGGCAGAAAATGAACAATACAAGGAGGAGATGTTGAAGCTCATTATTGAGCAAAACATACAGATCAAGAAAATGGAGGAGCAAATAGAACAAATGCTCAAGGAAAAAGAGGCAGCACAGCTTGGTGTGACCTAAGTGACAGCAATTCCTATGACAGGTGCAGATATAAGCTCATCTCCTACTGATGTTGCATCACCTTCAGCAGCAGTTGAAACAACAAGATTATCACAGCAATTACAGATACAAAAGCAACAAAATGAAAAGTTGCTCCAGAAGTTCCAAACCTTGGATTCATAGAAAGTAAAGAATGATACCTTGTATGTAGAGGAAATACAAAAGTCACACAGGTTAGAGCTCAATATTAAACAGTTAAAGAGTAAGACTCTAATGGCAAACACTTTGGCTCAATCCAAAGAAGACATATGGTTAGATATTAGCCACTCCTTAACAAAAATATGTCCATCCATACAAATCATTTTTGAGCAGCAAGAATTGATTGCCAGATGCAGGGCAGAAATAGAGAACCATAAGGAAGCATTGGGCACAAAACCCAAAGAAGCATCAGAGATGATCAAAGTGCTAAACTCTAAAACAAGGCAGCAGTTATAAGAAATTAATATTCCAGATAGGATAGCTACTATTTTGGAAATTAAGAAAGTCCTAATGAAGAAAAATATGTTAACTCACCTGGAAACAAAGAGTGAAGATTTGAATACTACAATCATAAGGTTTCATTCTAAATTTAGTATGTTTCATAAGAAAGGGTTACCAAAGATAGTGTCATCAAATGATCATCTAGTAAAATTGGAGGATTACTGTGAAAGACTATATACTATTGCAGCAAACAGTAGTCAATTTGCAGGGATAAAAAGAAAGATTACTAGCAAAGATTTTTTGGAAGCTTTGAGTTGTGACCTCACAATCAAATATGAAGTTGGACACGTTTTTCTCACTAAACCCAATTTTGAGAGATATACCGAAGTTGATGAGATATTTAGAAGAATGGTAAATATGGAGATACCAAGTGAGAAGAGGTGGGATCAATTGTGTGAAACAACTAATTAACTTTCCATTCCAACAAGAAGACAGAAACAACAAATTTTGAAGGAACAGTCATCAACAACTTCCTATCTAATAGGGACACATCATTCAGTAGTTTTATTTTCCTATATTTTTTCATGTTATTTTGTAATCAGTTTAGGATACTTTTTTTACTATCTAAACTTGTATAAATAACTCTCTTATATCATTTAATAAAGGTGGTACCTTTCCATAAACAATTTTGTAAAGCATTGATGTACAAGATGTTTCTAGATCACCGATAATAAAGCAAAATATTCTGAATTTAGTATCATACAGTCTCGTTTTCTTTTGTAATGTTTTCATGTGTTTCATTCATTCTATTAATTCTGCATATGTTTAAGTTTTACAAAGATATCAGGTGAGAATAAATGTGTTACAGGTATTCTTAAAATTCCTTCTGAAGTTATTATCATAAAGAGATTGAGATATTGGACGTTTGTCTTAAAGGCTCCCTCTAAATCATAAAATTGTCAGTATCTTATGTAATTTTAGGCATATTTCGTTTAACTTGTGAACATTGGTCAAAGATTTTCCACTTATGATGATTTACCTTTCTATGTGAAATTTAAAGTAATCATATCTTCTTACTATTATTTCTGCACACCTTATAAATTCAAATCATTGTGTGAAGTTAAATAGCAACCCTTTGGTTATTTATTAGTACTATCTAAAGGATTTAAATACATCATTCTTACAGTTTGTCCTATGTATTGGTCCTCCATAAAAACCAAAACCAAAACCCACAAAACAAATATCGTAGATGCTTTAGCATGATCAATTGACCATTATCATCTGAGAGGTGCAACATCAATCTGGTATCGTTGTCATGGACTCAAATTTGATTAGCTTTCCTGGGACAACGATATAAATCGTATTCCTTTAAAGGTGACTAAAGGTCTAGATAGGTCAAAATTCTTCACCTAGCGACTCTACTGTGCCAAGCAGGCACCTTTTAAGCACACTAGATCCCATTCTGAATCTGACATAGTTAGCCTTTTGTCAGATCCAGAAAATCTTGTGATAACGGCCAATTCCAAAAGAAGAATTCAACCATCCTCTTCTTCTTCAGCCTTAAAGTTTGAAGATATATTATCATTTGATCCCTATAGCAACATTCCATCCAATCCAGATTGGACAAATTATCACCTAGGACTTCTGAATTTTTAGATAGGGGAGCTGATTTCAAATTAGGTTACCTCATTCACTCACTTGAAACATGTCAAGAACCCCCACTACCATTAGGATCACCTAAATTTGAGTCTAACTTGGGTGTTCATTTACCTGAAACAAACCTATAGACTTCATATCCCCTACCACTTATTCATTCTCTACTTCTGAACAACCTAAAGGGGCCTTTTCTATATAATCAAATCTACTCTTTGAAACAAAAGAGAATATTTAGTCACAGGTTAGAAGTTAGTTATTAAGACTCCCTTAAACTCATTTAAGGGATCTCCTCCTTTTTCACCTCCACACAGATATACACCTTCTTTATCACCTTCTTCTTCTTCTTCTTCTTCTTCTTCTTCTTCTTCGTCCTCTACACAAACATCTCATACACCATCTTCTACTATGGCATTCCAACCTATTGTACAAGCTGAAGCTTTAGTTTTACCTCAAAACCATGATGCTTTCCCTCCTAGATATTTAAAACACCTTCCTAGGTATCATGGAGAAACTGGTTCCTCAGTTGAGGACCATCTTCAAGCATTTCTAGATTTTGCAGATAATATGAACATAGAACAAGAAAATGTTTATATGAGGTTTTTTGTCCAATCTCTTGAAGGAAGTGTTAGAACCTGGTTTAGGCAGTTACCTGCAAATTCCATTAGGTCTTGGGAGGAGTTAACAAATATATTCAAAAACCAATGGGGGGTGTGAAGAAAGATCCTCTTTACTTTTTAACTGAGTTTGAAGAACTAAAATGAAACTTTGGTGAACCTGTATCTGATTTTACTAAAAGGTTCAACAAACTTTACCATAACATGCCCCCTGATTGCAAACCCCTTGTAGCAGAAGCCAAATCTATGTTTTCAAAAGCATTTGAAGATGATTTTGTTGTAATGTTAAGAGAAAGAACTTCTAGGACTCTTGAAGACATGAAAACTAATGCTATAGAGGTGGAAGAAAATAGGGTTTCCTCAGCCACTTTAAAAGCTAAAGAGGAAATGGCCCAAAGAAAGCTTAAATCTAGTCAAGAGGCCTCTACTTCTGCAAAGACTAAAACTAAAGATTCCAAAATTGATGAGATCACTTCACTTCTTAGAAATCTATCCAATAGAATTTCCAAGATTGAAACTCAACCTATAATAGTTCAACAAACGGCCACTCAGCCTCAAATTCAGAATCAAGGTCAATACAAAAGAACTCCACAATTGCAAATTCTTCAAAGACCTACTAATGATCAGCAGGTTCCAACTCCTTTATTGATAGATGATTAAAAGCTTGATGAAAATACCATGACTATCAATAAAGAAATTAATAATATGGATACCTCTTCCGGTCAAACAACTATTGTTCCTCTTTCACAAAATAAACAAGTTCAAGAAGATCATGAATCCTCACAGCTTTCCAAATACCATGCCTTATCTGAATTTCTAATTGCAGAGCTAAACAAAAGATATGATCTTAGACCTAGATCTGCTCCTGGGAGACCTCCTAAGGAACCTCTAACCATTGAACCTCATACCATAGCTATTGAAACTCACACAACTAATTAAATCAGCCAACTGATACAGCTCAAATTGATAAAATTGTCTTAGTTGCATTTAATGTTGAAAAGGAATTAGAAAGAGTCAAGATCCCTTACCACTTTCAGAACTTTCAAAAAACCCTGGATATAAAGATCAAGTTTCCAAATGGATACAAAACACCTCTGTTGATGCTGAAAGTGATGTTATTAGCCTTCAAAATGAAAAACCAACAGTTGTTTTTGGTCCTAGCTCAGACATGATAGATGAAATAGTACCCCCTTTCTATGTGACACTAAAGACAAATGACTCCATGTTATACAATTGTATGCTTGATTCTGGAGCATCACATAATCTCATGCCAAAAACTATCATGGATCATTTAAATCTTGACATAACTATATCCTATCATGATTTGTACACCTTTGATTCCAAAAGGGTACCTTGTCTAGGATTCATTAAGGATTTAGTAGTCACCCTTGCCCAAATCCTAATAAAGGGAATAGTGATAGATATTGTTGTCACCGACATCCCTGCCAAATTTGGAATGCTCCTTTCAAGTTCTTGTGCCAACTTAGGGGGAACTCTTCAGATGGACATGTCTTATGCCACCATTCCAAATCATGGGGGAGAACAACTTAGGTTGTATAGAGAGGTTAGATTTGTGCACACTGTATGCAAAACAAATCAACCAAAGAACCACCCCATCTATGATATTGATCAAGATTTTCGCTGCTTTCAACTCTCTTCAAATCAAATACATGAATCTCAAGTAAAAATTGAAGATGTAATTGAAAACCCTATATCAAATCAAACTGATGTATGGAAGTTGTTCTTTGATGGTACTTGTACTAAGGATGGAGTCGAGGCTGGGGTAATATTAATCTCGCCAGAAAAAAGAAAACATTACACAATCATGTAAACTTGATTTTGAAGTTACCAACAATGTAGCAGAATATGAGGCTTTCCTTATAGGACTACATTTAGCCAAGAGTTTAAAGGTACACAACCTGAGTGTTTTCACTGACTCCAAACTCATTGTAATAGAAGTTATAAATCTTTGCCAAACAAAGCACCCTAGGCTTAGGTCTTATCGGAATGAGGTTTGGGATTCCGTTGAAAATTTCTTTGATGCCTTCAACATAACTTATGTCCCTAGAAATGAAAACATACACGCATATTCTTTGGTTGTCTGGGCAAGCTCATTTAAGATTCCTGATCAAACACAAGTGTTATACCAAATCCAGGTCAAATACAGGCCATATATACCTGATAACCAAAAGCATTGGCAGGTGTTTGAGGATGATGAACAACTTAAATCTTTCCTCCAACTTGTAGGTGAATTTTCTCTTCTGCAAATTGATGAAGACAATCTTGATATGGTTAATCCTCAAGCTAATGATGATTCAGAACTAAATTCCAAGATTGCAGATTATGACTTCATACAATTATCAAACAAATTCATTCCTAAAGGGTTAATTCCTTTAGAGAAATTACTCGATTATAATGATGTCCCTCGAAACCCTCCAAGAACAAGTGCAAAATATAAAAATATCTACATCTTTAGCCCCAGAAGTTAAAAGTACAAAGATGTTTTTTCTTGGTCTTATGTTGATCTTAAAACTTATGATACATCCCTCATTAAACATAAAATCCCATTAAAAACTGAAGCTAAACCCTACCAGCAAAAACTTAGAAGAATTAATCCAGTTCTTCTACCAACTATTGAGAAAGAGCTTAAGAAAATGTTAGATGCACAGAGTATTCTTCCACTAAGATATTCTAATTGGATTGCCAACCTAGTACATGTCAGGAAAAATAATGGTGAAATTAGACTCTGTGTTGATTTTTAGAAGCTTAAGTAAAGCATCACTAAAGGATAACTATCCATTACCTAAGGTGGATCAGTTACTTCAACAAGTTTCTCGAGTTAACAGACTTTCTATGCTAGATGGTTATTCTGGTTATAATCAAATTATGGGTTGACAAAGAGGATAGGGAAAAGACTGCCTTCACAACACCTTGGGGTACTTTCATGTATGCAAGGATGCCTTTTGGTTTGACAAATGCAGGAGCTACATTCCAGAGAGCTATGGATGTAACTTTTGTAGGCCAAGTAAATAAATTTCTTGTTATTGATCTTGATGACCTTACAGTATTTTATGATTCTGATCAAAAACATTTAAAGCACTTGATGAAGGTTTTTGAAAGATGCAAGAAATTCATAATATCATTGAATCCAAAGAAGTCTCTATTTTCTATTATAGAAGGGAAATTGCTTTGCCATATAATTTCTAAAGATGGAATAGTTATTGATCCAAACAGAGTATCAGCAAGAAATAAAAAGGAAGTTTAGGCTTTTCTTGGTAAAATCAACTTTTTAAGAAGATTCATACCCAATTACATGGAAATTTTCAAGACATGCATTTGAACAAATCAAGAAATCCATTTCTGAAGCTCCAACCTTGGCCAATACGGACTACACCAAACCATTTAGTATCTTTTCCTTTGCCTTTGAAACAACCCTTGCTATTGTTTTACAACAAAAGAATGAAGATTGCCATGACTAACCTATAGCCTTTTTTAGAAAAGTCATGAGAGATGCTGAGCTCAAATATGACATAATCGAGAAGCAGACTTATGCCCTAGTCCAGACTTAGAAATATTTTAGTATGTATGTTTTACATTCAAACATCATAGCTTATGTCCCCAATAGTGTTGTTAAAACTGTTCTCACTCAACCAGATACTGATGGGAGGAGAGGTAGAAGGATCACCCAAATTTTGGAGTATGATATAAGTATCAAAACCACAAATCTAGTAAAGGGTCAAGGATTAGCTAAGCTTCTAGCTGAATCCAACTGTAAAGTGTTAGGCATCAAAGAAAAGAATACACAAGAACCTTTACCTTCATATCATACCATTTTTGTACACATTGATGAGAAATATCTTTTAACAAATTCGTATAAAGATATTGTAAAATTCTTGATTTATTTTGAATGTCCTGCATCATTCTCCAAAATTCAATGTAAAACTCTCAAATTGAAAGCAATCAAATACTGTATCAATGAAAATTTGTACTGGAAAGACCCACTCAATATCTTGTTATTATGTTTAACAAAATCAGAGACTAAAGGGATCATTGATCAGTTTCATGCAGGATTTTGTGGAGGACATTATGCTTAGAGAGAAACAGCATATAAGATATTAAGGACATGATTTTATTGGCCAACATTGTTCTTACAAGTAGGAGCAAAGGTCGGAAGTTGTGTCCCTTGTCAAATGTTTGTTGGTAAGAAAAAACTAGCAGCTCTTCCACTGATCCAAACAATAGTCTCAGCACCTTTTCTCCTATGGGGGTTAAATTTTATTGGAGAGATTCATCCTACTTTAAGAAAGAAACATAGATGGATCCTCACTACAATAGACTACTTTACTAAATGGGTGGAAGCAATTCCAGTAAGAAATGCTACTAATTTAGTAGTGATCAAATTCATTGAAGAGAACATTTTATCTAGGTTTGGTTGCCCAAGCCAGATTGTTACTGACAATGCCACATCATTTTCCAATGTAAAATGATTGAGTTTTGCCAAAAATATTAGATTTTGTTACACCATTCAACTCTATATTATCCTCAAGGTAATGCTCTTGTAGAATCATCAAATAAAAGTCTGGTAAAGGTTATCAGAAAAAACTTTAGCAGATCACAAAAAGAGATGGGAAACTCATCTAATTTATGCAGTCTGGGCAAACAGGATTACTCCAAAAAGATCCATTAGAAAGTCTCCTTTTCAGTTAGTTTATGGGAAAGATGTAATTTTCCCTACCAACTTGGCTTTCCCTGTTCTAAAGTTTCTGCAGGATTCAACTGATGAACTGATGATTTTTCAAGAAGGATAAACAAAATCATTGACCTAAATGAGAACAAATATGAAGTCCAACACAAAATTGAAAAAATATCAAAATAAAATGAAGATCCTGTTTGATATAAGAGCCAGGGAAAGGGACTTCAAGGAGGGAGATCTAGTTCTAATATGGGATTCCAGAAGAGAAGACAGGCGAAAATATGGAAAGTTTGAAAACCTATGGTTTGGACCCCTAGCTATTGCTGAAGTAAAAGGGAACAACACTTTCGTGTTACAAAATCTAGAGGGACAATATTCCACATATCCTGTTAATGGAAGATTTCTGAAACATTATATTCAGTATTGAGAAGTTGAAGTAGACTTTACTACCATCATTGTAAAAATTATGGTTTTATTTTACTTTTTTAACTGCCAGTGTGATTTTTACAGCAAAGACTCCATAGCCAGAGGAGAAGGCACATGGATCTACAAGTTCTCTGCATTCTACAGGAGACAGCAATCCCCAATTGGAGTCGATGTTGTAACATTCTTGTTTTTGATAAGTTAGCTATTAGATGAAAAAATCAAAATTCCACAAAAAAAATGATAAGTTAGGATATCGACCAAAAACAAAATGGAAAATAAAAATGTTAGATGTGATTATTATTTCAGGTCCATGTCACATAAAAAATTATAGGGTAGTTTCTCTAAAAAAAGAAAGGCGAATGAAAATGTTAGATAAGCAACAAAAGAAAAAGATTTTCCTTAGAAAATAAAATTAAGGTTCTAAGTTTAAACGTACCTTTGAAATTAGTTCTTTAAACTAGGCAATGTTTAAAATCCTTAATCAAGGTTTAATTATTGTTTAATACCTTGATCGCTTTGTTAATAAACATGATTTTGTTGTATCTATGGAAGCGATAAAACATCATATCGCGCACAAATAACCACTGAAAAGATTCCAATGGATAAGATTCACTCCACCCGGATCAACGGCAGAGGAAGCTTGTCAGACCCCCTTCAGTCGTTTCCTGTTAACACGAGGGGAGGGGTCCGAAAATCAATTTTAATGGCTACCACTTTTTGCAACATGGCGCTCCCTTAGTGTTTCGGCCCCCCAAGGCTCAAAACCATAAACCATCATACCCCCCTCGCCCCTAAAATCCACCGGCAGTTTTCCTCCATCCAACTATTGACCTTGCTCCCACGTCATGTCATAGATCCATTATCCGCTCCTCTATACGAAAACCGCCACGTCACAAGGTCATTGTCCCATACGCACCAAAGTCGTTGCTAGCCTCTGTTAACCGTTTAATCTCCCGTTAGACATTAATTGTCGCTCCTCTGCAAATTAATTGCCTACGACTAGATTTAAACAGTCAATTAAGCCCGATTGCACCTATAAATACTCCATGACTCTAATCTTTGCCATTTTTCCGCTTCCATCGATATACCAAAAGTTGTATTCGCCAGTCTATGTATTTTCGCCACTGTTATCCATCTTTTAATTGAAACAGTTTCTGAATTTCTCCTGCAGAAAAATGGCTCCTAAAGCTAAAATACAGAAGACTGCTGAAGAAGGGAATCCCTCTACAGTCTCACTTGATTTGGATCATATGCCCCTTGTAGACTCCCTTTTCAATATAATTGACTGTGAATGTGAAATCGGCTTTCATGAATTGCATTCATGCTTAAAACATAAATATGTTGATAAAGAGGAACCCATTCACTTCTGGGAGACACTTTTTCCATTATATTATTTTCCCAAGACTCATCACTTCCTTGATTTAATTACTTGGTGTCAAGCCAGGTGTGATCTTGTGCAAAGAACAGTGATGAATCAGGATGGAAAAATATTGATAACCATTACTGCTCAGAGCATAAACTAAATGTTATTAATACATCCATCTGACTCCCTTAGCCATTTCTCACCAGAAACTCTCATGGACCTTTACAATAAACTCACATTCCCACAGAGAACCCTTATCTTTTAACTTTTCCTACCAGAAGATGTTGAATTACCTAAGAGAAATCCACCTTATTCATCTTCCATGTTCCCTGAAGCCACTAGACATATTATCTCCCTGCTATCATACCTCCTAGGCTATGAAAATGACCAATCTGTTGATGAATCCATCCTTGGATTCTTTTCCATTTTCAGCAAAGAATACCAACCTGCTTTCATCTATAATTATAGCCAATTTCTGGTTGATAATATACATGAACAATTCATGAATCTTACCACTCAAGGAGTTTTCAGATATAGCTCAGTCATAATCCATTTAAATTTTTTTTAGCAGCAAGATTCATTTCCAATTTATTTTAATAGACAAGATGAGTAGGGAGTGAATCAGTCAGTGATTCACTGGACAGAGTTAATGAAATCGAGATCATTAAATTTTACATTCTCTCAGTTCATTGATTCTTTTGTACATCCAGTTCTTCAATTACTGAATAGCTAGGCAGATCCCAAAATTGGAGAAGAGATTAAGAAGACATTGCACCTATCAAAGCAGACCAAGGCTAGTGACCGGTACCTGTACCAGAATTACACTGAGATTAGGATATATGATAGTGAGTTGGCTCCATACAAACTACCTAAGTATGTTCCAATAAGGATATTCTCACTGGAATACATCATGAAGATGATAAATATGGATGAAGTCCATTTTATCTCAAGAAAGAAGAAATCATAGTTCAAACTCAAGGCCAAGGTAGGAACATTCATTTGTAACACTAGGTCTAAAGGTACAGAAGCAGACAAATTATTGAAGAGAGTGAATCTACAGCCAAGCTTCACTTGGTCTTATTATCCTTTTGGGATCATTTCAGCCATAAGAGTGAAATTGAAGGCAACACCTTACAACCATACTCCCAGGCCAGAATTGGAGAAGTTTATGAACCAGGAGCAATGGTCTGAAGGAACTCTCAGAGAAGAAGATGATCAGGTTATATCCACTCCATAGGTAAAAACTCCAGTCACTCAGAGTACACAGCACAAAAGAGCTAAAGAGGAAGCTCAGTCATCTACAGAATCAATTAAAGAGTATTCTATTCTACAAATGAAATTGAACATTGGACTATCAATGTCATCAAGAAGCAAGCCACCATAAATAATTGTTCTTGGAGAATTGGAATATGTTTCATCAGCAGAGACCATTGATCTCTAACCTCCTACTTCTTCAACTCCTTCTTCAACCGAAACTATGGAGATTATTCAGTCAACTAAGACCATCTCAGTGGGAGATACTAATATCTTCTCAAAAAAATTTGAAATCAAACAAAAGAATGAAAGTCTTAAATCACAAGTGTAGAGTCAGTTTTGGAAACAGACATGCACTTCTATTGAAGGCCCCGAAAATTGGGTCTACAACAAGGGGGATACCTGCCGGGTCCGGACCTTGGTTGGCAGCGCCTTATCCGTTTGGTATAGCGGGTCCGACTGGGGATATGGGACCAGTTTCCCAATTCAGTGTGTGTGTGTGAAAAAGATGGGTATTTATGTTCTGAATGGAATACTTATATCCTAATTCTAATCTAATGTTATGCTATTGTATTCTAATAAACAGAAAAACATCAAAATTTATGCTAACCCGGGTGTGATCTTTCTTCTATGCGATCTAAAAAAATTTCAAACAATCACTGGTAATAAAGATCATTAAGCTATTATAAGAAAAGAATTCAATAAAGATGAACTACTTCGTGTAAGAAGTTAGACGAAACAGTTGTGAAAAACTTATCGCATAAATGAGCTATTCATACACTAAGCATAAATAAATAGTTATCACCGTACAAAAGTGCCAAATGATAACTCAGGCATCCATGCTGTAACATATAAATAACTGAAAACTGAATATCACTTTAACGCATAAGCAGAAATGGTTAAGAGATAAAAGTACCATTTATAACTAGTCCTACTCATGAGCTTCAAGCGACAATTGATTTATCTCTCATTGATTTAACATCCACTAAGGAGTACAGAAGTGCAACATCAGTAGCAGATATCAAATGCAAATATCAAATAAACCTTGTTCCATTCATTCATCAAAACCTCCTCGGAGGGTGCAAAAGTGCATGTTCTGAGGACAAGTTTTTGATAAATTTCTGGACCCTTCTCTAAATGCATGAGAAGGGTTTAAATACTACTAACTAAATAACTTATTTACATAAATTCAGGATTCAGTTTAAATGACCGTCCTTTTTCTAAGTAAAACTATTTCTAAAATTAAATATAATATCTAACTAATTCTAAATTTGCTCCTTAACGTCGCAAGCATTCAGTATTTGCCTGAGTAGAGTCGGCTGACTGTCTTCCGTCCTTGGTTGAGTTAAGCAAACAGAATCGGCAAGAGCTGGCAC
This sequence comes from Pinus taeda, assembly GCA_000404065.3. Lineage (NCBI taxonomy): Eukaryota > Viridiplantae > Streptophyta > Pinopsida > Pinales > Pinaceae > Pinus > Pinus taeda. Next base: position 6,578 of record APFE031210656.1, on the reverse strand, counting down.
TATCTTCTTAGCAAAATCGATGATATACCTGAGAGTCATCCAATGACTATGTGGCTTTACCATGTATGCCTGGTAATAATCCCATTTCAACTTTGTTAACTCTTGGATTGCTTCTGCTTTTTCTTTAGCTTTTTGTTTCCAGTTTGTTTCTATCGTTGCTTTCTTGCAATTTTCGGGGCTTGCAGGTGACTGAGTAATTAGAAGCCTTCCTTTTCGAGCAAGTTTTCTTAGCGATGCGCGATTAGCGCTAAGTGCTAATCGCGCATCGAAAACTGCCTCTGTTTCTTGATCCGGGCTTCCCTGATGCGTTTTTCGCCTCTTGCGCCTTTTTCTATTATCGGGTATAAAGCTCAAAATTTGTAAAAATAGTGATTCCGTGAACTCTTGACCCTGAGCATTAAACTGTCTCTTTCTGGTATCAGCATCGTTCAGTACCCACTCAACCATGGTTGTATATGAGAAATCGGTGATGGATGCCTCAGAAGAGTTCTGCGGCTCTTTCTCTCCCTTAAGTGGATTAGGTGTGCCTTCCAAAATGGAAATTGGAGTACTGCCTTTCCTCCTCATAGTTTCCTGCGTGTTGCCTTGTATAATGCTTTGTCCTTTGTTCCTGCAGTTTACAATTGAGGTGGAAGTAATGATAAAAATAATGACAAGAAAACTTTAAATGCCGAAGATATGCAAAACACGCCACCTTACGTGAACTAGTTCTTCGAAAAACACAACACCATACTTCATTAACAACTGGAAACAACTCATTAATTCGCATTAAAGTGCATGACCATTTCTTGGCCTAAAAACGTTTTCTCGAATAATGAGCCAGAACCAACTGCGATGGAGAGGTCTTGCGATTTTGCTTTGCGATATCCCAGATCGCTGTATCGCATTATCGCAATTTCATCGTGATGTTCTATCGCAAGATTGCTTGGTCGCAATATCATAGGATCGCAAAATCGCAGATCGCTTAATCGTAAAATCATTATGTGTAATTTATGTGATTTTTGCGATGTGCGATATGCGATATCGCATATCAGTGATTTTAAGGTTTTTCAATGTGGGTGCTTCTTAATGCATGCGACGCGATGGAGTTTTGCGTCGCAATCTCGCGTTTTTTATCATTTTGGCTCATTAGAAGGTACCCTATTGTTCTTTGCGCGATGCGACATCTCTTAAGGAGTGAATTTACTTTCTTCATTATGAAACTTAGGTTTTTTTTTTTTTTTTAGATTCTTCAAAGGTATTTTCCTAAGACCATGATGTTGTAAGTTTCATCTAAAAGGAAATATAACACTAATTGATTTTTTTCCAATTTTTTACTAAGGGTCCCCACTTTTTTAATATTAGCAATAACACTTCATAAGGAGGGGTGTTGTTGGTGGCCACAACAATTGGCGATTCACTTGGAAGAACCAGTTATCTCTGTGTTTCTATTGAATTTTTTCAACTTCCAAAACAGGAAATTTTTAGAAAATTAAACTTTATTATAGAAAGATAAAGTACATTATGTTCTAACCTGTCAATGATATTTTGTTTCAGCTATTTTCAACTTTGATTATTTGCTCCCTCAAGTTAGTCCTTGTATTTACATCAGTCATTACTTGGTCTGTAAAGATAAAACAAAGTCTTCTCTGTAAAGCAGTTTTAAATATGCTCATTTGTCGTAGGTAGAGCCTCTGCTTCCAGCAGGTGTTTATAGCCTCGACAGGGTTACCCGTTACCCAGCAATGATCATGTATCCTACTTAAAGAAACCTACAATTTTCAAAGAAGAATCCACATCCACACTTATTGCTTTGATTTTCTTTTTATTCTTAAAGAACAATGTCTTGGTTTGATGGCCAATTTATGACACAGTCATTCACTTGATTTATAACTTTGCTGAACAAGCTGGCTCATGATGAGACCCCTTGCCTCTTGATTGTAACAATCTTGAGCCATTGCCCTGTTGTGGTATGCAGTATTTGGCAAAGTCAGCAAGTTTATAATATCTGTGATTATGATAAGTCGGCTTGTGATGAGACCTCTCATTCTTCAAGATGAAGTGTATCCTTGGATTGTTCCTCTGAAAGCTGTGATTTCCTTAGCAGGGAGGAATTCATTGTTTCCTTTAGATAGCTCTGGACGACAATGATAGAGTTTTTGGAAGTATTTGTTCTACAGAGAATCTTTATTTTGTTATTTATACCTTTCATTGTACTGACATAAAACAATTTCTTCACTAAAGGTTGTTTTCACCAAACTTTATGAAGTTGAAACTAGGGTCATATCTAGGTTAGATTTTTTAACTGTATCTTTCAATAATAAAGATCAATTTTCCAAAAAAATTGCTATTTATACAAGCGAAAAATCAAAATCTGAAAGAGAGTTGGTGTCTTTTTCGTAAATGCCTAACGTAATCATTCAAAACTGGTTTTATTATGAAAAGAAAACTATTACTCTACAAAAATAGAAGAATAATCTTCTATGGAAAATATTTCTTTAGAATTTGTCCGTTGACAGGCAAAGAGTCTTTTTTACCTGCTAAATCCTGTAACACAAATGTTGATGGACCTAAGACTTCTACAATTTGAAAAGGACCAAGCCACATCCTTTGAAATTTTGTATTCTGCCCCTTTTCTTCATGTGCCTTGTCCCATTTTAAAACTAAGTCTCCCATCTGAAAATCTTTTCTGGTCATTATGTCTGAATCAAAAGAGGATTTTACTAGTGCTTGATGATGAGCATGCGTTTTCTTAGCCTGTTCTCGTTGTTCTTCTAATTTGATTATTTCCATTTTTCTTAGGTGTAATGAGGAAGTTGCTACTTCATCAATGTATTGAACTAGAGACAAAGAGGGAATTGCTAAATGAGTCAGAAGAGCCACTTCTTTCCCATAAAATAAATTAAAGGGAGAAGTGCCGATGGAAGCTTTTCTCGTTATTCGGTCTGCCCACAAAGCGTATATTAAGGATTTATGCCAATTTTATGGTTTTGGTCTACTGTTCTTTTGATAATCCTGATTAGGTTTTTATTTGTAGACTCGAATAACCCATTGCCCTGTGGGTAATAATTGGCCGAATATTTAAGTTTGAATCCTCTTTTAAGTGCAAATTCAGTCATTGCATTTCCAGAAAAGTATGATGCATTATCAAACATTAAAGCGGAATGCAATCCAAACCTGGTGATTATAAATTGATCTATGAAATCAATGATATTTTCAGCATTAGCCGTCTTGAGTGGAACTGCTTCTACCCACTTAATAAAATAATGTGTTGTTGTAAGGATATATCTATGCTGCTTGGGAGAGTGAGGAACGATCTCACCTATTATGTCCAATCCCCACTGACTGAAAGGTTGCTCGATGTTAACTGGTTGTAGTGGTAAGGGTGGCTTCTTTTGTGTCCCAGCAGTAGTTTGGTAGACTTGACATTTCCTCACGTAACTGTGCGAGTCTTTGAATAACGTGGGCCAGTAATACCCTACGTGCAAGATTTTATGTGCAGTAGCATCTCTAGTATAGTGTCCACCTGCTGGCCCATCGTGGAGTTCCTGCAAAACTTTTTCAGCTTCAGATTTCTCAAGACATCTAAGGAGAACAGAATCGTAATTCATTCTAAAAAGAATATCATTTATGAGCTGATATTGTTTGGCTTTCAACCTTAGAGCTCTTTTCTTAGTATGATCGAGGTATGAAGGAGCATACCCGTTCTTAAGATAATAAATGATATCAGCGTATAATGACTCTGCATCATTTAGGCTTACCTCGCACATTTGTACCTCTACAGATGGAATTTCAGAAATTTGCGACGCTCCAGCCAGCATTTTGCAAAAGCCTTGACCTCTTACAATGTTTGCTGGTTTAATTTCTATGTCATATTCTTGTAAGGAAGTAACCCAATTGGCCCTCTTTTCACCCACATCCTTTTGTACTAGAAGATTCCTTACCGTTGGAAACGGTACTATAATTTTAGTATGGGTTTTGAGTAGAAAAGGTCTAAAGTATTTGATTGCTTTGAAAACAGCATAAGCCTGTTTCTCCAAATCTGAATAATTTAATTCAGCACCCTGTAAATTTGAACTGAAAAAATAAATTGGTGCTTCCGCCTTTTCTTGATTCGTTTGAGTGAGTATCGCAGCATATGACCTATCTGAGGCAAATGTGTATAAAATAAAAGGCTCTGAAAAATTCGGAGTTGCTAAAGATGGAGATTAATAATAGCTGTTTGATCAGATTGAATGCTCATGTCACTTGGCCATTTAAAAATTAGAGGTTTTTTTATCCATGGTGTTGAAGGGGATATCGAATTCGTGGAAAATCTGGAACAAAAATTCTTAACAAATTGATTTTGACAATGAAGGATTGCAATGGCTTTTTTGTTATGAGGAGGGATATTCAAGAAATTTCTTTGATTTCTGGTCAAGAATCGATGTGAATTCCAGATTTTGACACTATGAATCCTAGAAGTTTCCCTTCACTTAATGCGAAAAAAGATTTCTTTGGGTTAAGTGAAATTCCATACCTTAAACATCGTTGGAAGATCTGTTTCAATTCTTTGAGATGGTCGCTTCGTTTCTTGGAATACACAGTTATATCATCCAAATAAATTACTACAGATTTATCGACTAAATCTTTAAATGTGATGTCCATGGCTCTTTGAAATGTGGCACCAGCATTAATCAAACCAAATGGCATCTTTCGATATGCATATGTGCCCCATTTAGTTCTGAATGTGGTTTTCAATTGATCATCGAGATGTACCAACACTTGATTGTATCCTGAAAATCCATCCAAGAAAGACATTAATCCTGAGCCCGCCATTGCCTGCAATATCTGCTCCATAGGTCGTAAGGGAAAATTGTCTTCTTAATAGGCCCTGCTAAGATTTTGAAAGTCAATACAAATTATAATATCTTCGTTTTTCTTTCTAACAGGTACCATATTGGAGACCCATTTAGAATGTCTGACGAGAAAGATTATCTTGGCTTTCAACAGCTTATTGAGTTCAGTTTTTATCTGATTTTCTAAGTTGGGATGGATCTTTCTCAATTTTTTTGTTGGACAGGTTTTTTTCATTATCGGTCTTGGAATAGTATGTTGGATGATAGAAGTGTCCGTATGTTTTAAGTTCATCATAGTTCCAAGAAAAACGTTTTTGTATTGTCCTCAAAAGACGAATAAATGCTAGTTTTTTCTTCAGGGCTTAGGCCCAAGGCCTAGAATTATGTTTTTGGGTTTGGCATCGGTTCCTAGGTTTAACTAATTCGAAATCAAAGTTTGAACTTTGGAGCTTTGAATTGGTAGACCTTTTAAACCGATCTTTCAAATCGTACAGATCTTCTAACTTGACCACTGAATTAGGTATAGCATTATTAGTGCTATTTTGTTGTAATTGTCGATCATGTTGGTTTTCGTCAATTATTTGATTGGAGTAGAATCCTTCAGAAGTAAGGAAATTTATGATATCAGGATCGTCATTGAATATTCTCCAATTTGTGATGTTGTCAGGAATAGAAGGTCTAAATATTAATTCTATTGAGAATCTATCTAGACTAAAATCTTCCGAAGGAATGAGCTTAGAAGATACGTTAGCTAATAGGTCAGCGCTTGCATTCTGGAGTCTGGGAATTGATGAAATATTGAATGCTATAAAATGCTCAATCAGATCTTGAACTAAAGATTGATAGCGTTTTAAATGACCTAATAAGAAATGTATAGTATTTTGTACCTGTCTGACTACAAATTCAGAGTCTCCGAAGACTTGGAGGTACTTTATGTCTAACCCAATTGCTTTGTACAACCCTTGGACTAAAGCCTCATATTCTGCTGTATTGTTGGTACAATCAAATTCGAGCCTGCATGTTAAAATGATTTTATCTCCTTCTGGACTAATTAGCACGCATCATGCTCCTGCTCCTTCGTTATATTTAGAACCATCAAAAAATAATTTCCAAAACAAAGATTTATTTACAGGTCTATCTAAAAAATTGATACATTTTGAACTATCCGTTTGAGAAAAAATTTTGACTTGGGACAAAATAAAATGTTCTAAATAAGGTGACGTATGAGCATTAAAATTGCTGAGAAAAGAATCCACTGAGTAATTGCCAATTATGCTACTGTTATATGATAATGGTTCATTTTCCCCCTCTAATTCTGTTACTATGTACTTCTGATGTAATTCTCGTTCAACTTTTATTTGATTTGGCTTACCATTGTAAGGTAGCAACATGTGCGACTAGTCAGTTGCGAAGTATCCATGTAGTTTTTCTGACCAATCCCTGCTAAGAATTGAGCCATAAAATTCAGGGATATCAGCGACTAAAATGTCAATAACTTGATATACCTTTGGGTTGGATGACAGCCTTATGGTTACTTGATTTAGTTTTCCAATGACTTCGACTTGAGATCGATCTAGCTGAACTATGCGAACAGCGGATTCTGTGGTTGAATGTTTAATTTGGTGCATATGGACTTTGGTAAAATATTCGATGAAGCACTAGAATCCACTAAACAATTATGTGCATTTTTGTTAAAAATTTCATAAGTAAGGAGAAAAGGGGGAGTATGAGATCTCGATCTTCCTCCAATTAAAGCGATGT
>APFE031210651.1:74834-95396 GCA_000404065.3 Pinus taeda | reverse complement strand
TATTGTAACATTGAAAGGAACATAATGAAAAATCAAGCTAGTAGTCCCGGTTTTGGGATCCAGGGGAAAATCTCTGTGCATATGTGTTTTTTATGTGTTATGCTCTCACATTGTTTATTTTTCTGTTATTTAGAATTCGTATGCAGGTAATTTCTGTACGGGGTTAAAACCTACAAAAAGGAGCAAGCTTCATTAAATCCCAAAATATGGAGAAAGAAAGAACCACAAACAGAAATATGTGGCATAGCCCTGTATGCAGAAGGAAAAGAAAATCAGTGGTACATCAATAGTGGATGCTCGAAACACATGACAGGTGATAAAGAAAAACTTCATCCATATAATGCCTTAGAAAAGGAAAAGAAGGTCTCATTTGGAAATGACACTCTTGCTATCATAAAGGTAAACGTTCTATTATGTTAAAAGAAAAAACTAAAGCTGGGGATGTTATGTATGTTGATCGTCTAAAGCATAACCTGTTGAGCCTCAGTCAAATGTGTGATGAAGGAAATGAAGTATTATTTCAATCAAATGGATGTGTTGTTCGTGAGCTTGATACAAGAGAAACTGTGATCAAAGGTATAAGAACTCCAAAAAACTTATATATACTCAAGGGATGACAACAACAGTGTTATCTAAGCAAAAATGATGAGCACTGGCTATGGCACAGAAGATTGGGGCATTTAAGCTTCTCTCAAATAAGAAAAGCAAGCAAATTCTAGGTTGTTCGTGATCTTCCTGATATCAGCATTCCAAAAAATACAATATGCAAATCATGTCAATTTGGTAAGCAAACCAGGTCGCAATTCCTTGAAAAGGAAGGATCGGCTACTAAGCCTCTTGAACTTGTTCATAATGATTTATGTGGTCCATCAAGGAAAAATTCACCTCGTGGAGAGGAATACTTTATATTTTTCATTGATGATTTTTCCAGATTATGTGGATAGGGCTTCTAAAGCACAAAGATGAAGCATTTGAAAAATCCCTTTAAAGCCCTGGTTGAAAATGAATCAGATCGCAAAATAAAATGTCTCATATCTGATCGAGGAGGGGAATTTACCTCAGATGAATTCTTTGACTTTTGTGAAGAACATGGAATAAAAGGGCAATTTTCTACTGCAAGGACTCCTTAGCAAAATGGAGTGGTAGAAAGGATGAACAGAACTATTCAACAAATGGCTCGTGTTATGATAGATGAGTCTGGAACTCCTGCAACCTTCTAGGGTTAAGATGCATTTGTTGTCGTCACTATTCTCAACAAAGAAAATGTTCAACTAAACAACACTCAAACTCCACATGAAATTTGGTATGGTAAGACCCCTACCGTAAAATACTTCAATGTTTTTGGAAGCAAATGCTAAATCAAAAGGACTGATGAAAAACTTGGCAAGTTTAAACCCAGAGCAGATGAAGGCATTCTCCTTGGTTACTCTTCTCGAAGTAAAGGATATAAGTGTTATAATAAAAAACTTGGAAAAATGATTGAAATTATTGATGTTGTGGTTGATGAAGCATGCAAAAATCCAAAGCAGGTAAAAACCAAAGATTTTGGAGAAGATGAGGATTATCCTTCCACATCAAATCAGACTAATTTTGAAGAATAAACTAATGAAGCACCAAAAGAACAAATAATAATACAAGAAAAGACTCCATTCAGGTACGTTCATAAAAATCATGCGGAGACTCAAATTTTGGGACAAAAGAGGTCGGTGTGGAGACAAGAAGAACTATTAGACAAGCTTCAAGCTATCTAGCATTGCTTTCCTCCATTGAACCTCAAAATGTAAATGAAGCATGCAAAGATGAATTTTGGGTCAAGGCCATGAATGAAGAACTTGAGCAAATTGAAAAGAATAATACTTGGGAATTAGATCCTAGACCTCATGATAAGTATCATATGAACCAAATAGATATTCAAAAACAAGTTGAATGAAAATGGTGAAGTTATTAGAAACAAGGCCAGACTTGTTTGTAAAGGATATGGTCAACAAGAAGGTATATATTTTTGAATAAACTTTTGCACCTATTTCTAGACTTGAAGCCATAAGAATGTTCCTTTCTCTTTCTAGTTTTCAGAAATTCAAAGTATACCAAATGGATGTAAAATCTGCCTTTCTTAATGGGCACTTAGAAGAAGGAGTATATATTGAGCAACCAAATGGATTCATCCTTGGAAATGATCCAAAAATTTTATGCAGACTCAAAAAGGCTCTCTATGGTCTAAAACAAGCTCCAAGGGCATGGTATTACAGTCTTGACAAATACCTCCATCAACAAGGTTTTTCAAAAGGATCAGCTGATAGTAATCTATATACAAAGATTGACAATAATAAATTGCTAATACTTGTTGTGTATGTTGATGATATCATTTTTGGTAGAAATCAAGAAGCCCTGAGTCAAAACTTTGCTTTGGTAATGCAACAAGAATTTCAAAATGTCCCTGTTTGGTGAGCTCACATATTTTCTTGGTCTACAAGTTCAACAAAATAAAGATGGTATTTTTCTGTCACAAACCGAGTATCTCAAGCAGATCTTGAAAAACTATGGCATGGAAGATTCTAAACCATTATGTACCCCTATAGTAATAGGATGTAGTCTCAACTCAAATGATGAATCAGCAGAAGTACATCAACCAACCTACAGATCCATGATTGGCAGTCTACTTTATCTAACAGTAACCCAATCAGACATCTTGCATGCATTGGAAATAGTTGGAAGATTCCAAGCCAATCAGAAGGAATCACACCTTCAGGCAGTCAAAAGGATTTTCAAATATCTTCAAGGAACACAGAATTTTGGTTTATGGTATCCTAGAGATACATATCTTACACTTCATGCATATACAGATGCAGATTGGGAAGGAAGCGTTGATGATAGAAAAAACATTAGTGGTGGTGCATTCTATATGGGTTCCAGATTAGTGTCTTGGTTCAACAAGAAACAAAGTTCAATTACATTATCTACAGTTGAAACAAAATATGTGGTTGTTGCATCTTGTTGCACACAACTCCTTTGGATGATGTAAACATTGCAAGACATTCAAATCACATGTATTCCACCCATGTCCATTCTATGCAATAATATGAGTGCAATCAGTATTTCAAAGAATCCAATCATGCATTCCAAGACCAAGCACATACCCATCAAATATCATTTTCTACGTGGACAAGTGCTTGAAAAAAAGGTCAAATTGGAGTATGTTCCCTCCAAAGAATAGGTCGCTGATATATTCACCAAACCACTGCCTAGAGAGAGATTTGAATATCTCATACAAAAGATGGTAGTAGTTGATGCATCATCTTGCGGTTAAAACTTATATGTTTCAGAGAAAGGTGGTTATACACGAGTTCCATGAAGCATATCCATGTACATATGCCGGTTTTTGTGGATACAGTCGTGTATATGTTGGTTTGAAGAAAAATAGTGGGCCAGACTCAGGATGAAAGGAGTCTGATATGGGTCTAACAGTGATCATCTAGCATAGGGGGAAGCATATACTTCTAATAATGCATTGTTGGCATTATCTTAGAATATCTTGGTACAAATTCATAGTTGTTTTTTATTCAGGTGGAACATGTTCAGGGGGAGATCATGGTTTCTGGTCTGGATGGTGATTAACAGACGTTGCTAATGATAGTTACTGATAACTATTATGGTCTTGTTTCAGATATTTGGTCTCTCTGTCATGTATATCTTTTAATGTCAAGGTCATGAAACAACCTATCTTGTTTCCCCACTAGGCATGGGGTGGATGATGTAATTTTCTTGTTTTGACATGTATAAACATTTGGTATATCCCCACTTGGTTGGGAGATGGATATATGTATGAGTCATTGGTGATAGGAAGGTCATTTATAATGTATAGAGTCATGTTATTCTTTTAGAACATCTTTTTGTAGACCTTGCTTATATTCAGGAGGAGCATGGACTCGAGCATGGAGCTCAATCAGCACTCTTTAGCATATCAGAGCATTTAGCATGTACTCAAGGGGAGCATAACCCTTTGACCTTGATGGAAAAGGGGGAGAGTGACTTGGGGTTGCCATCAAGTCCAAAGGGGGATATTGTTGGAATTATGACACAAATTTGGTAGTATGACATAGGTGTTGTCCTTGACGGCAACTCACTCAGATGACATAACATAGTTCAGACTCACAAAATGAAGAAAGAAAGGTATATGCAGGTTCCCCATTGACCAAGCCGTGTATACACGTGGGTTCCTAGACCAAAAGGTGCGTATATCATACACACACACTTTCACAAAAGGAAAGGTGCATACATGTTTGAAAACTTAGTTTTGGTCCGTGGTATTTGGTCCATGGTATTTTGATCCTTTGTATTGTTCCAAGGTATCATATCCAAGACCACAGGTATTTTGTCCAAGGTATTGGTTCTAAATGGTTTTGGTCCATGGTATTGAGTAAGGCCTAAGACTATAAAAGGAGGAGAATATCATTAGGCAAAGGAAATCATGCATTGAATATCTAATAAAGAGCAAGATCTAGAATATAGGTTATTAGGTTATGGTGCATAGCTCGATCTGAATCAAGGATGAACCTTAGCACTTGATGAAGGATAAGATCTAATGATGAGTCAAGATCTTAAGGCTTGAAGTGGAGTATCTTTGTGTGTTTTGATCTTTTATCTGAATAACTGGAACATGTTGTAGACTATAAGTATGATGATCTAGGTATAACTAAAGACTTGAACTGTTAAATCATCATTTATAGATCTGTACGTAGGTTCACTTTAGAAAAGGCATGTATACATGTTGGTTCCGCATATTAAAACAATGTATACATCTTAAATTTGATTTGCAGATCTGTACACAGGTTTGCCTTGAGAAAAGTGTGTATGCATGCAGGTTTGACACATTGAAGTAGCGTATATCTCATAAAATATGCTTTAGCTAGTTTTGGTTGCTATTACAGTGTTCTGGTTTCTGGTTACTATTTTCTGATTACAACATTCTAAAAAGTGATTGATTGATTCAGTTGTGGTTGGTGCAAAGGAAATTGATTAATGCAAATGTATTTGATGTTTGAATGATTTTATTGATGGATCCAGTCTGAAAATTTATGAAATGTGTTTCCTGGAAGAAAAGAGAAGGTTGTAGCCTCCTGTAGGCCGGAACCTACGTGTTTGTATTATGAGACAAGTGTTGTCCTTGATGGAAAATCACACAGATGATAGATCATAGTGCAGCAGGTCAGTAGCAAGGAATTGATGATCAGACTACAAGAATGAAGGAAAAGATACATACGCAGGTTTACTTTGACGAAGCCGCGTATACACGTGGGTTGAACGTTCCAAAGGCGTGTATGCGTATACACGCACTTTCACACAAGGAAAAGCGCATACATGTGGGAGAACTTATTTTTGGTCCGTGGTATTTAGTCCTTGGTATTTGAACCTATGGTTTCAGAGCTAGGTTCAAATACCAAGGACTAAATACCACAAACCAAAAATAAGTTCTCCCACATGTACGCGGTTTTCCTTGCATGAAAGTGCGTGTATACGCATACACGCCTTTGGAACGTTCAACCCGTGTGTATACGCGGCTTCGTCAAAGTGAACCTGCGTATGTATCTTTTCCTTCATTCTTGTAGTCTGATCATCAATTCCTTGCTACTGACCTACTGCACTATGATCTATCATCTGTGTGATTTTCCATCAAGGACAACACTTGTCTCATAATGCCAACAATCTCCCCCTTTGGACTTGATGGCAAAGCTAACTTGTCATATTGAGAATTGTCATCTGATTCCTTTGAGCTATCCTGCATCCTATGTATTCTGTCACATCTGATATCTCTTTCGTAGATTCATCTAGATATATTTAAGTGAGTTAATCTTCTACGAGTTGGTTGCCATCAAGTACAACACATGCATCATAATGCCAACAATTTCCCCCTTTGGACTTGATGGCAGTATACGCATACGCGACTTTGGAACATTCAACCTGTGTGTATACGTAGCTTCGTCAAAGTGAACCTGCGTATGTATCTTTTCTTTCAATCTTGTAGTCTGATCATCAATTCCTTGCAACTGACCTGTTGCACTATGATCTATCATCTGCGTGATTTGCCATCAAGGACAACACTTTTCACATAATGCCAACAATCTCCCCCTTTGGACTTGATGGCAAAGCTAACTTGTCATACTAAGAATTTTCATCTGATTCCTTTGAGTTGTCCTACATCCTATGTATTCTGTCACATCTAATATCTCTTCCGTAGATTCATCTAGATATATATAAGTGAGTTGATCTTTTATGAGTTAGTTTCCATCAAGTACAACACATGCATCATAATGCCAACAATCTCCCCCTTTGGACTTGATGGCAACAATACAAAATCACTCTCCCCCTTTGAAATCAAGGGCAAAAGGCGGACCAAGATATTCTCTTCCTTTGATAAACATTATGTTGTCCATACTCCCCCTGAGTGCCTGCTGAAATTTCTGAATGAGCTCCCCCTTTGTATATGCCAAGGTGTACCAATCTGTCCATGCTCCCCCTGAGTACATGCTGAGTCTCTGCATTGTTGAAGTGTGTTGTTCATGCTCCCCCTAACTGTAGTCAATATCTACAAAAAGATGTTCTACAAGAAGAACATGACTCTACCAAAGACTCATACATACATCCATCTCTCAACCAAGTGAGGATATACAAATATTGACTCATCCACCCAACCAAGCGGGCTTACACCAGAATTTTACTCATGATAAACAAGTACATTACATCATCATCCCAGTCATAGTGGGGAAACAAAAATAGGCCATTACATGACCTTGACAACAAAAGACATATATGACATAGAGACGAAATATCAAGAGCAAGACTATGAAAGTCATCAATAACTAATATCAGCAGCATCTATCAATCACTATTCAGATCAGCAACCATGTTCTCCTTCTATTCACCCTCTACATTTGTTCCACTTTAAAACAACAACAGTTGAGTACTTGAACCAAAAGCTTCTAAGATAACGCCAACATCATTATCAGAAGTTTATCTGCTCCCCCTGAACCTGCTTCAGATGGTCTCTATCAGACCCATATCAGAATTCCTTCAACCAGAGTTTGTCCCCTTCAGAAACACCATATACGCGACTACATCCACATAAACCTGCGTATATATGCGGATGTTCCTCATAAAACTCACGTACAACCATTTCTAGATCAACAACCTGTAAATGTCATGTAGCAAGGTATGTCTGCATATAGATATCAACTCATCCTTTTGAAAGAAATCATAGCCATCTCATCAACATCAAGATCTGCATGATCTTATATATCATCCATGTATCATCATTCAGGGACATTTGTATCAATCAACATATGTAAGTATCAATCTGTCATTTTATCATCATAATGTCTCCAACAATGCAATTTTGAGTAATCATTCATGTATCCAGCATACTGTATATAGTACTATGTATCTTTAGCTCAAGATCATCAACTGCAACAATCCTCGTCCACATGAGAGCCAAGAACTATAGGAGACTTGCATCAACTATATTATATGATCTTTATGCCTATGACGACAGCAACATATGATAGACTCATCATCAAGTAATGAAGATGTGTATACAAGCTTTGTACTTCTCCTTATCCTTATGAAGATCACCATGTAAGCACCATATACGCATTATCAGAGAATCAACCACAAATCTAATCTAAACATCAACTATGTAACCCCAAGAAACATATGAGATTTTGTCATGGGCAACTCATAACCATAGCAAGATATATCACTTAGCCATATAAGCATCATCACCAAGGACTACTAACAATAATGCCAACAATGCATCATTAAAAGCATATGCTCCCCCTGAACCTGTGCCATCTATTCACTGTCATATTTGATCATACATGTATCAACAATAAGCATCAAGACTTCATCATCATCAAGTTAGGATCAAAAATACTTCTAAACTTCTTAGGAGTATCAAGACATTTCCACACATCATTAGCAGATTGTAACTATTATCAAACAGAGCAAATGGACTGCATCCTATCAAAGCCTTTTTCTTGAGCCTTATCCCTACTTCTTTTCCTCAGACTGATATATATGTGACTGCGCAATGGCCAACTTGCGTATATACACGACTTCTATTTATGGAACTTGTGTATGAGTTTCATAACACTGCAGTTTTAAATTTTCAGCTCCCCCTGAGTCTGTTATGTCTGTGTTGTTCTATGTCTGAGTATATTGTGTTGTGCCACATCTTTCTGACTGTACTTCCTTCTTCTTCCATATCTTCAAGCGTGATGATTTTTCTCCTTTTGGTATGGTGCCCATACTTTATTCCTGCATTCCTTTGCTATATGTCCAAGCTTGTTACATGCATAACACCTTACATGTTTCATATTCCTTTTGTAGCAATCAACAACTTTGTGACCAAACATATTGCAAGAAAAACAATATCCCTTAAAGTAATATAATGATCTTTCTGTGTGATGATCTTGAACCATTCTTCTTTTACATCTAGCTGCAACATGTCCAATATTATGAAATACATAACATTCAACATTATTCATTGGAGAAGTAAAAGATTTTCTTTGAAGTATTTCTTTCCTTGGCTGGTGATGGGGGTTTCCTCTCATCTCTTTGTTGAGAATTTCATATTTCTCATTAGAGTTCCTTGCCTTTCCTTGTGATCTAGATTCACCTTCAACAGATTCATAAAAACCAAGACCAATTTTGATAGCAGGAGACCTTTGACTACTAAGAATATCATCCAAAATTTTAGTACTGTCTTGAAATCATAAGAGGTTATCCTTTTCTTGTAATTTATCATTTAGAATATTTACCTCAATCTGAAGATGCTCTTCCTTTTCATGATACTGCTTCTTTATGTTCTCCTCAGCTTTCCTTCCTTCTTCCAAATGATGTATTAATTCAAGAAATTCATTCTCTTGTTTTTCAATTGCTTGGAGTAGTCATTTATTCTGCTTCTTTGATTCTTCAAGGTATTCCTTTAGCGAGCGGATTGTAGCTTCAAGCCTTTCATAATAACTAGATCTATCTCTGGGTTTCTTGATGATTGTGCTCCTTTCATTGACTTCATTTCTTAATGATGTCACTTCATCCTGCAACTTTTGACATTTTTCCTTGAATAACTTCCTTACCATATTTCCCTCCTCTAGTTGAGCTTTTAGTTTGGTAGATTCTTCTTTGAAGGCACATTCCTTCTTGTTCAACAGATCTTGTTGATCTCTAATTTTTTCTGTAAGCCTTTTAAATTCTCCCTCTACTTGATATCTTTCTTGTTCACCCATAAGCGCAAATTCAGTTGTTTTGCTATCACTTTCATCATCTTTAAGAGGATAAATAGATGTATCATCAGAGGATAACAAATTCATACCTAGTTTAGAACATTACATGCGTCGGTATACAGATCTAGAACAAGCATAATCAACCATATAGAGATAGTTCATTTCAAACCATTTGATCCCGATCTATCCTTAGATCTTGTTCTCCATCAACCGGTGAGATCCCTCCTTAGCTCAGATCAAGCAATGCATCATAACCCATATCTTGCATACTGGATCTCATAGTACATCAGATATTCAAGTCTTTTTCCATCCTTTTCCTAATGATCTTCTTCTCCTTTTATAGTCTTAGGCCTTACTCAATACCATCTTCCAAAACCATAACAAAACAATACCATGGACCCAATACTTGGGATCAACACTTCTGATGAGATACCATGGCCCAAAACCGCGTACATGTGGGAGAACTTATTTTTGGTCAGTGGTATTTAGTCCTTGGTATTTGAACATATGGTTTCAGAGCTAGGTTCAAATACCAAGGACTAAATACCACAGACCAAAAATAAGTTCTCCCACATGTACGCGCTTTTCATTGCGTGAAAGTGCGTGTATATGCATACGCGCCTTTGGAACGTTCAATCCGTGTGTATACGTGGCTTCATCAAAGTGAACCTGCGTATGTATATTTTCCTTCATTCTTGTAGTCTGATCATAAATTCCTTACTACCGACCTGTTGCACTATGACCTATCATCTGTGTGATTTTCCATCAACAACAACACTTGTCTCATAATGCCAACAATCTCCCCCTTTGGACTTGATGGCAAAGCTAACTTGTCATACTGAGAACTGTCATCTGATTCCTTTGAGCTGTGCTGCATCCTATTTATTCTGTCACATCTATTATCTATTTCGTAGATTCATCTAGATATATATAAGTGAGTTGATCTTCTACGAGTTGGTTGCCATCAAGTACAACACATGCATCATAATGCCAACACTACGTACTAGTAAACATATTAGCTAGTACAAGAGATAGGGGGTTGTAGCTCCCTTCTAGGAGAAGATGGAGAATGAGAGAAGGTCGTAGCCTTCTACAGGTAGAAACTTGCGTACTGGTATAAGACTATGCCAGTACAAAAATTGTAAAAAGAAGTTTCTTATTAAAAGAAGATAGAGACAATTGCAGCAGGTGGTTTTCATGCACATTACATTTCCACCTTATATCTTGTGTTCATGTGTGTGTGATTGTTTGTTATGTTTTAATGCACCTGGTTACTGTTTATATGGTTCTGATGCACTGATTAAAGATCAACATATGATAAATTAACTGAATCATAAGTTTGCAAGATATACACTAGTTGCCTTAAATACAATTGCATATACACACAAGTTCCATTAACTGAAGTAGTGTATATGAATCTGATTATGGAAATGAAATATTATTGACTTGCTAATATTGATTTACCCCCCCCTAGTATTATTTCCAACAACTTTAACTAAGTCAAATTGAATTAATTAATTACAAGCCAAAATAAAGTTAACTAGGGCTTCTATAATGTAGGTGACACTCTGCATGACTCAAGTTAGATCCTCAACTCAAATTAACTGAGCCAACTAAGTCAATTTAACTTATTTAGGTCATAAAATTTGTAATGTGATGCGGAATTACAATTTTATTCCTAATTTAATTCAAGGAATAAATTAAATTAGGATTTTCTTGTTGCATTTTCAACACTCCCTCTCAACAAGAAATCGATTATCAGATACCACAATCTTTCCTGTGTGAAACTTGAATTTTCCTCTTGACAATGCCTTAGTCAAGATATCTGCATCTAGCTCCTCTATGGGAATTTACTCCAATGAAATGAGTCTCCTCTACACATAATCTTGTATATGATGATACTAAATTTCGATATGCCTGGACCGATCATGACAAACTATATTATTAGAGAGTTTGATACAACTCTAATTGTCATAGTAAATCACCATAGGATCTATCTGTTGACCAAGTACCCAACAAGGATCTTCCTCATCCAGATAGCATTAGAAGTTGCGTGAATCAACCGTGTACTCTGCTTTTGTTGATTCAATGAAATTTATCTCTACTTCCTGTTGTACCAAGAAACTGTTGTTGACCCAAAATTGAAGATTCCTCCTGATGTGCTCTTCCTATCTGATGGACTCCCTACCTAATCTGCATTTGTGAAGCCTTGCAACTTCACTCCCTCTATTTTTTTGAACCAAATACCAAACTGAGTGGTGCCTCTGAGGTATCTCAGCACATGTTTAGCTGCCTTCCAATAGAGTTTGGTTGGCTAAACCATTGCTTGACTAAGATGGTTAATTGTAAAACATATGTATTATTGTATAGTCATTAAATACATAAGTGAACCTACAAGCTTCCCATAAATAGTAGCCTCCACTACTTCACCTGAAGTAGCATCTTCCTTCCTCCAATTCCCTAATAAAGGAGTCTCCATGGGTTTGATGCTCTCCATGTGGAACTTCTTCAGCATCTCATTGGCATACTTTCCCTGAGAGACAAATAGTTCCTCATCTTATTGCCATACTTCCATACCAAATAAATAATGCATGAGCCTGAGGTCTTTCATCTCAAATTCTCTTGCAAGATAATATTTTCAAGCTTTTACCAGCTTCTCGTCACCTGTTAGAATTAACTCATCGACATATAATACTATAAGCAACAATTTACCTTCAACCACAATATGGTAAAGATTTACATCTGCTTCAATTTTGGTGAAGCTCAACCTGGTAAAATAGCTATCAATCCATACAATGTTTGCTTAAGTCTGTGAAAATGTAACTCTCTATTGAAGGTCTCAAATCCTTTCGGATGTTCAATGTACACATCTTCCTCAATCACTCCATTAAGAAATGTTTTCTTCACATCCATTTTTTGTATCTTCCATCCCATCTACACTAAAAGTTTTAGAATAGATCTAATTGAAGAGTACCTTTATACTAGAGAAAGGTCTCCTCGTAATCAATTCCCTCCACTTGAGAGAACTCTCTAGCCAAAAATATGGTCTTGTGTTTCTTTTCACTCCCATTTGTTGCTTGTTTTACCTTGTAAACCCATCTAGAACTTACCACTGACATGTTTGTTGGTCTCGGGACCACTTCCCAAAGACTATTTATGATATTGGAGTCATACTCCTCTACCATGGCATCAACCCATATTGGTTTCTTAATTGGTTCCTCGAATGAGGATGGCTCAATCTCTACACTCTCACTCATCGAAGACCTGTAGCTAGTGTATCGATATGGTGACCTCCTCTACCTACATTGTGATGTGGGTTCTCCCACATTCTCTCTATCATCATGCATCAATATGTCAGCCTCTCTGGGGCACTTCCTTCCATCTCTGGAAGTATCTACATGAGTGGGTGCTTCCACTCTCTGCTCCTCTGCATGTGGTTGCTCCACATCATCCTGAGGTTCTTCCTTTGGGGCTAAAATATCCTCATATGCATATAACTATATCTCACTCTCAATAGAACATCTTATGGAATTATATTCATCGAACTTCACATTTCTACAAATCACTGTCATCCTGTGAGATGGAAGTTACACCTGTTAGTTGTGAGGTGTATTATTTTACTCCACAAATATGCCCAACTTAGCTGGTGGTTCTAGCTTTTTCCATGCATCCTTGGTAATATGACTGTAAAATAATGAACCAAAGATCCTAAAGTGTGCCACATTTGGTTTCTTACCTGAAAATTCTTCTTCTAGTGTACTCATCCTGAGAATCTGACGAGGACTCCTATTCTGCACATATATAGATGTGTTGCATGCTTCAGCCCACAAGTGAAATGGTAGGACCTAATCATGTCACATTTCCCATGAAACACCCACAATAGTTATGTTCTTCCTTCCAACCACCCCATTCTACTATGGGTTATCGGGTGCTATTAACTCCTATCGAATGGCTTCTGATGCACATAAGTTCTTGAATTAATTCGACACATATTCTCTATTGTTATCGCTCTTGAGAGCATTCACTTTCCTACCAGTGTCTTTCTCAAAAAGTGCTTTAAATTCAAAAAATTTAGAGAACATTTTATCTTTATTCTACATGAATAAAATCCAACACTTACATCAGAAATCATATAAAAATATCACATAATACATGTTCTTGTCTGCGGAGGATGTCAAGAACGGTCCACACACATCTAAGTGAAAACTTTCAAGGATCACTAGCACTTTATTGTCCTTATCATGAAAAGTGTATTTGGTGGACTTCCCTAATGTACACCCTTTCCATGTATCTCTCTTCTCTAGTGTACACTTGGGAAGTCTTGTAGAAATATTCTGCATGATATTCAAATCTCCATGGCGCAAATGGCCCAATCTTCTATGTTATAATTCACCGATGTCTCCGCTCTACACCTTCTCTACTTTTGTGCTCAATGTTGCACAATATTTTACATCTAATTTGTATAGTTATTCACCTCAACCCCGATCCACTTCATTTTTCTTGAGGCTATGTGACGAAGGAAACCCTTTCCTTTTCTAAATATCACATCGTAGCCATGGTCCTCCAACCTAGAAATTGAAACCAAATTCTTCTTCAGACCTCGAACATACATGATATCTTTTAATGTGAGAGGATAACTAGACTCCCTCTCAAAAATAATAGTATTGATGTCAAACACACTATATATTTCATCATCTCCCATTTCGATGTGCATCTGGAGGTCCTTCTCCTCCAATTCATTGAAGAATTGTTTTTTTTTTATCATATGGAATGAGGCTCCACTATCTAGATTCCACACACTACCCATAATCAATGTCACCATGCAAGCAATGAGGGTGAAATACAACTCGATTGTGAAGCAATAGCTTCACCTTCTACTCTTCCTGAGGGCCTCTTGTTGGCCTTCTTATGCAGACACTTTGTGGAATAGTTTCCTAGCTCTTGACAGTGAAAAACTTTAATCTTCGACAAGTATTTCTTCTTTCTGCGCTGACTGGAATCTAATTTGGAATGGGATG
Source organism: Pinus taeda (assembly GCA_000404065.3). Taxonomy (NCBI): domain Eukaryota; kingdom Viridiplantae; phylum Streptophyta; class Pinopsida; order Pinales; family Pinaceae; genus Pinus; species Pinus taeda. The sequence goes on along the minus strand of APFE031210651.1, from coordinate 81,100 downwards.
ATTTCTCTTTCCATTTCTTTGCCTTTCTAGCTAAGGCATGGTTCTCCTCATCATCATGCATGGATGAGGATCCATCTCTAGTGTTCCACCAAATCTTTTCTTGTACTAAGTCAAACCACAATTGCTCCCACTCTGGTAGCTTCTGCCTCCCATTTACTGAATCATGGTAGTTGTGCCAACTCTTGGGAAGGCCTAGAAGTGTTAAGTTGACTAGATCATCTTCAAAAATTGTAACAACAAAAATTCCAAGCTCATCATGACTTTGGGTGAACTTAGTCAAGTACTTTGGTATTGTGTCATCCTTATCAATCTTGATTTTCTTGAGCATGTCGTTTAGTGCTAGCTTCCTATGGTCACCATTGTTCTGAAACAGGTCTATCAAGGCCTTCCACATTGCATATGGAGTCTCTTTCCCATGGAATTTTAAGGCAATATGATCTCGATCTCCTTCTAGCATTATCCTTCTCGACTTTGAAACACATTTTCTCCACTCTGCTAGATCTTGAGCATTAGTTGCTATAGGCTTAGGAATATCTTTGTCTATGAATTCCTTTAGCCCCTTGTTTTTTAGTACTACCTCTATTATGTCATTCAAAGCAATATAGTTTGAACTACCCTCAAGGGAATATTCGAGTCTCAATCTGTAGAATGACATCCTACTGGTTTTGAAGAATGATACTGTAAATTCGATTTAACCTACAAAAGATAAACTTGTATTCTCCTCTTCTAGAGTGATTTCTGCTCTAATACCATGTAGAAATTCCTTGTAGATTCAAACTATTAATTGTAATTTACTAAAACAATAGAATTGAATCTAATCTACTCATCAACAAAAATAATTAAACGGTCCTCAAATCATGAAGCATACAAGAGAAATAATTCAATCAACACATTACACAATGATTTCCTGGTGAAATCCATAGCTAAACACCCCTGCTATCTATATATTGCAATACTCATAAAATATGAGAATAATAAAATGCTTTGCTCAAGCCCGAGAAACCACTCACTATCTCTATATGTCTCACTTCTTCCTAGACAAGCCTAGGCCAATACTTAACCAAATTTTGGCTTTCCCAAGTCCCTATTTCCTTGTGTTGTTTCCTTCGGAATTAACCCCATATAAATTATGGAAATTCCTCAATGTTAATTGTGCAATCCTTATAGGCCTTTCTCTGACTGCCTGCACCACCTGTACAATTCAGATGATTATACAACTGATATTACACTATCCCTGAACTCTAATCTCAACTGGGTAACTAACAGATCTAACATACATGAGTTATTTATGAGTGAATCATCAGTTAACTAGTTTAACACATGAAGAAGCACCCCACTACCTGACCTCCTACCATTTCCTCCATCAGTTGGAACAATTATAACTTACTTTAACACATTTAAAATGTATCAATTAATTACAACTCAAAATAAAGTCAACCAGGGCTCCTATAATTTAGGAGACACTCTACAAGACTCAAGTTAGAACCTCAACTTGAATTAACTGAGCCAGCTAAGCCTATTTAACTTAGTTAACTCATACACATTGTCATGTGATGTGGAATTACAATTTTATTCCTAATTTAATTCAAGGACAAAATTAAATTAGGATTTTCTTGTTGCATTTTCAATACTTTTGTCCGCAGTCATAGATTTTACATAACAAATTGGTGACTCCACTATGGAAAAATGTATTCCCTTGGTGGTTTATTTTTCCATTGTGCTTGGCTTACCTCTTCTTCATACCCTTATTGTCTTATTCAATCACGAATAGAACTAGGAAGACCGCTCACTGGGTTCCAATTGCAATTTTTGGGTTGTAACCTTGCATCCTTGACTAACGCACTCTTTGTTCTAGAAACAGAGCATTGCACCCTAGTTGAGCCTTCTTTTTGCCTGCGTTGCAAATCATTGGTGCTTCATTTGCACCTACATGGGCCCTTGTTCATGCAAAAATTTTATTTTATCTTGATTTTCTCTTTGATCAACCTTCTTCCAGCTGCTCTTCCTTGAGTATTTGAGTGTCATTTGGTCTCCCTAAAGCCTTCATTTGGTTTTCTTTTATTTTTTTGGTGCCTTTGGTAAGGATTTATTTAGTTTTTCCTTTATTCTTATCATTAATTCATTTGCAAACTGATTTTTCTTGATCATTGAGCACTTAGATGAATTGGTGCTTTAGTCATCGTTTTGAAAAGTTTGTTTGAATCAGTGATTAAACATTGCATCTTAGTTTTCATCATTTTCTAAAATTAAGTTTTTGGAAAAGAAAAATCTTTGCATTGGAATTTAGAATTTTTTGTGTACATCAACATTGGAACAATTGCATTAGAAGGGAATTGTACATTTCACATTTTTTGTTGCATACTCTTTGTCCCTTCCTTTCCGTAGATACATTTTCATTGAATGAGAAAGATTTATTTTCCTCGTGCTAGTTTTCATTTTAGGATATTCAAGTGAAATTTGTGATGAGTGACAAAGCTAAAATTTAATTGAAGATAAAAATTAAGATTTATTGAATCAACCTAAGGAGCATTTGTAACATTAACACAAACACATAGAGGTCTAGGATAGAGATGTGTTGCAATATCTTTAAACATAGGAGTTTTCATGTTTTCCAATGTTGCATTCTGGGGGTGATATCCCATTCCACGTACATAAGTGTATTAGATCATTCTCCATGTACCTACAGGTATATCAAATGGATCTCCATGCATGATAAGTATATGGTAACACTCTCATCAAATAGTTACACATTAGACAACACTAGTATGGACTTCACTTCCACGTACCATCGAGTATACTTAGGAAGTCTGCCCTAGGTTTCTATCCATCCATAGGTAACCGATTTGGTTGCCTTCTACATTGTGATACACCAAACACAACATTTGGGGATATTTACTACACATACGTTAATTCCTTGGTTCTCTAAGGTGTATATTGCAGTTCATGGTTACTTGGTAAACCTTTTTACTATTTTACCCCTTTTTTCCTTTTGTGTTGTTAATTTCTAAAATCAATTAATTAACTGTGGAACAAAATCCTTACCATGGAACACCTCCTTAGTAGATATTAGGTTGAGACTAATGCCAACATTTTCTAATTCCACTAGTCAAGGAAACCCCTCTAACATGGATCCTAGTCCTTTTCCTTCTTTTGGAAACATTGGTGCTCCTTATATGGAAACATTGTCCCTTCCCGGGTTTACATTGGTTTGTCAGTTTGGTTGTTTTTGACTACTATGGTTCAAAATGTCCAAACTAATGCTCAACCAAGTTCTCCTACACCTGAACAATATCGACCTCAAGTTGATCCTAAAGTTGACCCCTTACCTTCTTCACCTATTGTTTCTTCATATCTTCCTTCCTCTTCACCTGGTGAAAGTCTTTATTCTATTAACCAGGAACCTAAGAAGAAAAAGAAAATGAAGAAGAAGAAGAAGCAGCAAAATAAGTAGGGGGCCAACCAAGCAACCATTACTACCCATGAAACTATTATGGATGAACCTTCCAATCAACCCCATAAATTTAAATTCCCTTTCATGTTATGTAAGGGTGACCACCTTCTTAGAGATTTTCCTGGTATTCCCAAGATATTAGAAGTGTGGTCTACAAACTCACATAAACCTTTGTTATCAGCTTCTGGAGATCATGCTGGTGATAAAACCTCAACTAGTGATAGTAAGGTCCATGGGAAAAAGAGTAAAGTTAAGTTTTGTTGTAGGTTATGTGAAGGAAATCATCATATTCACCTTTGTCCCTATATTGATGAAGCCTCAAAAGTGAAGTAAAACATACAACTTCTCAGCCTTGTATTTCATCTAGTTATCAAAATCTTTCTCCCAATCCTCCATTAGTTTATGAAGTGAATGATAAAAATTTGAATCCAATCAATCCCACTCTCTCTTAATGTGAATCCCATGAGTACATTCCCGACCAAACATTGGTTGAGAAAATGGTTGAACTGATTCCACCTTCATTCAATCGTAATTTTCCCATAAAGATCAAGGATCATATTGCTCATGTGCATCTTATTTCTTCTGATTCTACCAGACAAGGGTCATTTCCCACAAAACCCCCTCCAAGGAAGCAAGCCACTGCCTTTGACTGGAGTTGATTGACATAACCCTGTTTACCTTCCTACATGCCTTTGAAGATCATGGTAAAGGATTATGGTAAGAATATCCACCACACTATTATAGATGAGGGAGCTTTTGTTAGTATTCTATCTTCCACTTCTTGGAAAGATTTGGGTTCCCCACATCTTGTGTATGTCGCTCTGAATATGTTAGCTTTTAACAAAAGAACTAGTCAACCCTTAGGGATCCTTCTATTAGAGTCAGTCCTTATAGCCCTCCGTCAGAGATCAGTTCGCTTTTTGCATATCATTCTTAGGTGTCTCACGGGTTCCACTTCATTGCATTTCACTAGGGGCATGCCATTGACTGACGAGGAGGTCTGGTTGTCTTGTGTTTCCTCATGCTTGTACCTGCAGGGTTAATTAAAATTCCTCAAAAATCACTGAAGTTCATGGTCATTGCATTCATGGTCATAAATGATTAGCTTCGTTAAAAAGAGTCTTTAGTCCTAGAGTCTAGGGTTTTCACTCCTTTGCATACATGTAATAAAGGCCCGCGGATCATGAGGTTGGTTTCAAAATATTTCTATTTCACGTTTTTTATCAAAAACATTTGAAGACATTTCTAGTCCAAAACTCTGTTTTGGAACTAGAAATTGTCAAAATTCATTTTCTTGTAATAATTGTATTTGTTTCACCATAAAAAGTTTCACAGCAAGCCTCTGATTTTTTCCAAAGCCAAATGCCAAAATATCTGCAAAAAATAAAGACATTTCATTAGTCCAAGATTCAAAAAAAAAAAAAAAAGTGAAAATCCAAAGACAGAATTGCATTAAATGATAAAGTGCAAAAAACCAAACATTGTAAAAATGGGTTATGGTTTATGAGATATTTTGCAACCCATATAAAGCATGGAAAACAAATCATTTTCACAAATTTCCCAAAGAAAAACCGAGTTAAAGTGTTGAAGAGAACGTGGAAGCTTTTCAAAGTTGTGGAGTTGAAGGGGAAGTGCGCACTACGCACAGAGAAGGCGCGCTACGCATTGGGATCACGCTACGCACTGGGCTTCACCAGCCTGTGCAAAATTATATGCACGCTACGCATTGGGAGCGTGCTACGCATTGGGTAAGCGTGCGACCCATACAAACTCAGAGCCAAATTTTTTTTTGCTCCTTCGTCCAGATTCATGCTAAATTGCCTCCAATTGCTTGCAAGTAGGTTCTTTATGTTTGCTCAGTGAATTGTAGACATAATTATGGTGTTTTGAAAGTGGAGAAACAAGTGTGAAATGTAAAACCCTATGTTTATTTCCAAATTCACTTCTTAGGGTTTGAAACAAATATTAGGGACTTTGTGGGTTAATATATGCCTATGTCATCTATTTCCAGTGGTGTCCATGCTCATTATTAACCTCAGCCTCACGCTCTCTCTTTGCCATTACATCTCTGTTGTCATTGTTATGGCCATTGTCATTTTCACACTACTTTTCCATGCAAACTCAGTTGACAAAACTATTCTCATTGCGGCTTTCCTATGATACTTTGATACACATGTGACACATTTGAGGAGTAAAGCATACACTGAAATTTTTGCCTTCACTATACCTATATCAGCATACATTTTGCAAACAGTCTGATTTCAGCACAATGTCAGAGATGGATTCAGTTTATGAACAGGAGTATGACAGTGATTCCGCAACAAAAATTACTGTACCATGGAGGTCTCATAAAAGTGGCAAAAGTGGTAAGCATCTCAGGGAGGAACCTACTTCTTTGGCTCAATTGCATACTTGCTCGCTTGCAATGGATTGTTTTCGCTATCAGTCATGTTACCACTATTGTGAGTTGATTTCACAAACTCAACATCATCATGAGCTAGCTCGTCTATTTGTTCTACACTTACATGATGGCCATGTAAACCTTGCCGGAGTAGATTTCATTCTGTCACCAGAGACCATTGCTCAGGCCTCCGGAATACCAAATGTAGGAGAGGAATGGAACAAACGTCAGTAATTAGAGAAATTCTACTGTGAGCCATACATCAAACCTGGGTATATGAGACACCTGAGCAGGGTTTTTCCTTTCAGATTCCTGAGGGATGAGTTTGCACCATTTATGAAACTCATCATTCGGTATTTCAGTTGCGAGGGCAGATTCTCACGTCTCTATGCGTACCATGTCCGTTTGTTGATG
>APFE031210651.1:26000-54231 GCA_000404065.3 Pinus taeda | reverse complement strand
CCCCTTCCACCTGGTGTGGAGAAAGTACTCGCCGAGCTGCTGCAAATAAGGCCCTTGGGCCTTTCTGATAGGTGACCAAAGGTGAGGAGCTGACATGTCTAGTGACAGGGATGTCATGTTGATGTGATGGTCCTCCCTCCTCGTGAACAACCTCAGGATGTGGCGGTGATGGTACTGTGAAAAACTCACGAGAGATAAACTCCTCCCATGAGATGCCCTGTTGAGTCAACTGATGCAATACTACTAGGTGAATCAAACCATAATGATGAAGGCTCCTGTACTGCTGTGCTGGGGTCTTCCTCTGCAACATGGGCACCATCTTATGAATGTTCTGAAAGAAGAAAACCGGGATGTTCATCATCCTCACTCGGGTGAAGTGCATCAAGAGGCGAATATGATATGAGTACACCTGTGAAAATCTGCCCTCACAGGTAAAATAGTGCATAATGAGCCTCATCATGGGAGCATACTCACTTCTGAGAAGCCTGAATGGAAACACACCTGCCAGATGTCTCATGAATGGTGGCCAAACATAAGGCTCAAAGTGAACACTATCTAACATCTTGTGCTTATTCCACACCTCACCAACATTAGGTATCCTTGTAGCTTGTGAGATCACCTCGGGTGTCAATGTAAAGTTCACCCCTGCAAGGTTGACATTCCCATCATGCAAGTGTAAAACAAAAAGGCGGGCCAACTCTCGATGGTGCTGAATCCGAGAGATCCTCTCACAAAATTCATAACAAGACATGTACTGGAAACATGAGACTACCATAGGACAAGCTTGTAACTCTGTCAAAGAGGTCGGCTCCTCTCGCTTATGATGTCCACCCTTACCACCCTTTCGAGGCCTCCTCTGTTCCTCAATCTCTGAAGCTGATGATTGGTCATCACTTTTCTCATAAGTTTCGGTTTCTGACATGGTTTAGGAGCAAAGTGGACAAACTGTACTGTTGTTTCTTCCTGTAAAAAGTGTTGAATGCTATGCTGTTTCAAGGGGACAAGGACATGAGGGAAATGTTAGGGGAGGGACCTTTTTACAATGAAAATGGGAATACATGTATACAACAGGGAATTTAGGGAAAAAACACTGAAAATATCACTGCATATGCATCATTAAATTCATGTGTTTACATAGGTGTTATGAGGGGTAGGGTTAGGGTTTGATTTTTTATTTTTAAAGGGAAAAGGGTAGGGTTTATTTTCTTTGCAAATTTAAAAGGGAAATTGACATGGAAATATAGGGAAAATGAAATGGGAATGAAGAGAATGATTACAAGGGGAAAAACGATGAAACAGCAATAAACCCTAGCATCTTTTTACAAATTAGATACAGCCATATGGAGTGTTTCTTCTTGCACAATTTGATCATTACAAACACACTCATGATATCTCCCAACTAACCAGCAACCATTCACAAGTTTAAAGAGCCTACCTCAAACGATTTGATGAGTTAGAGGAGCTTGAGAAAATTCTGAAATGAGTTTGGAGGGAGACAGCTTGACGGGTCGCGCACCACGCCCAACAGGTCGCGCCCCTCTGACGGGTCGTGCCCGTTATAAAATTGCTCTGTGGAAAACCCTTTGACGGGTTGCACACCTCTTGACAGGTTGCGCACCTGGCTTGACAGGTCTCGCCCCTGACCAACACCCGAACTGGCTCTATTTTCGCTCCTTTCAATCAGTCACTCTCTCAAACTTCTCTTGCAAGTGTCTAGGATGCACAATGAGAGTGATGAGAGGGAGATTGGGTTTTTATAAGTTTCATTTGAAAAAATTTCATGCTCAAACCCACTTTCTAATGTTTCTCTTTGACACTTTATAAAACTGACTTTTTGGTTTCTTTTGTTCTGCAATTGACTCATTTAGTGCTTTGGCTTGATTCTTTTTGCAGGTAGATCATCTGAGGGATCTTGGCAAAGGGACCAGGGTTGCATTTTGTTCACTGAATACTTTCGAAATTTCATCACCTTTTACAAATATTTGAAAAATGACCTTGGCTTTAAAAACAAAGTTTTTAAATCCAAGGTGAAGATTAACTGTACCAGATAAAAATTTAGAAGAAACACCTTTAAAATCATCCCTCTCGCTTACTGAACACTCATTGACTTTCAAACACATGACCTTGTAACATTTTTGACCAAAACCCTAGACCTAGGAAATTGACCTCAAGAGAAGACAAGCCAAGCTTGAAAGGGATTAATGACTGAAATGACCTGAACCAGGAATGCCAAGAGGGGTATAAACACATCAGCTCCTCCATCAGGGTTATGGCATGCCTAACGGGATGCAAAAATTGACACTGATGAGACACCTACCTATGCAAATGCAAAGAGTTTTGATCGCTGATGGAGGGCTCAAGACGGACTCTAACAGAGCCTACTTCTTTGGCTCAATTGCAGGCTTGCCCACTTGTAATGGATTGTTTTCAGCATCAGTCATGTTTCCAATACTATGAGATGATCTCACAAACCCAACATCATCGTGAACTAGTTCATCTATTTGTTCTACATTTACATGATGGCTGTGTAAACCTCGCCGGAGTAAATTTCATTCTGTGACTAGAGACTATTGCTCAGGCCACCAGGATAACAAATATAGGAGAGGAATGGAACAAACGTGAGCAGTTAGAGAAATTCTACTACGATCCATACATCAAACTTGGGTATATGAGGCACTTGAGCAGGGTTTTTCCTTTCAAATTCCTGAGGGATGAGTTTGCACCATTCATGAAACTCATCATTCGGTATTTCAGTTGCGAGGGCAGATTCTCGCGTCTCTATGTGTATCATGTCCATTTGTTGATGCATTTCACGAGGGTATGTATGATGAAAATTTTGTACTTCATGTATTGCAACATAGAGAGGATGATGATTTTTGTACAGAAGAAGGCCCCAGCACAGCAGCATAGAAGTATATATCATTACGCACTGATCAATATTGTAGTGGTACATCAGTTGACACAACAAGGCATTACTTGGGAGGAATTCATCTCCTGTGACTTCTTCACAGCGCCACAGCCGTGTCCCGAGGTAGTTCATGATGAGGGAGAGCCTTCACACCATCATGACATTCCTGAGATCGAGCATATAAGTGCTCCATTGTATGTGACATACCAGCGAGGCCACATGGCCTTATTTGCAGCTACACGACGAGTACTATCTCCACCCGAGGTGGAAGGGGTCTCGTTGACTCCATCAGCAGAGCGAGTATTATCTCCACAGGATGTGGAATTGGTCTCGCCTTCTTCTTCAACACAGGTACAAATCCAGGACAGAGGCAAGAGGCCTATGCATGATGAGGGCCCTTCAGGAGGACGGGACATTGATTTCACGATCATTGATGTTGATGCGAGCTCTTCTAGCTCAAAGCTGAAGGAGATAATCCAGGAGAAAAAGGTTGAGAATGACACACTGAAAAAGAAATTATAGATGGCTAAGTCGGTGATAAACTACCTGGAGCAGCGTAACAAACAGCTAGAGGATGATTATACACTTTATGAGTTGCGGCAAATCCGTGAGGATCGACAATTGGCCCGAAAGAGACCTGGTGATATGACACCGGCTGATCGAGATTCTTGCCTCATACGTGTTAACATTCATCTGGAGAAATTTTTGGAAAAGGCCAATAGAGACAAAGACATGCTTCGTCACATGAAAGGTCATTATTGGGCTCGCATGAATGTCTGTAAGGAAAAAATGAATATTCTAAAGAGGAGGTTGAGCAAAGCACTAAAACGACGAAAAAGGCCTGATCCACTCCAGATTTTGGCTGAGGCTTCATTGGCTGGACATAATACATGATGGAGGGTCTTTACTCTGAATTTGAGCAAATTCGGAGGAATTTTTGTCATTTTGAAATATTTTGGCCTAAAAACAGGTTTTTCAGCTATATGAGTAGCGCGTCGACACACTCGCTTTTGATTGGGAAACTTACTGAAGGAAAACTTTATATTTTTGGGTTTTTCATGGTAATTTATGCATGCTCAAGTATTTTCGAAGCATTTCATCAAGTTTTGGATGATCAAAAGGCCCAAAAACACCATGAAAACCACCTTGCTGCCACCTTTCGCTCCAGCAGGAAGTACTTCTGGGAGAATGAAGTTTTGGAGGGGCAAATGAGCTCCCAATTTGGAAATTCCACTTGGGTTGGATAACCAACATCCAGGGCTTTCCAACGAGCTATCATGAGTTCAATTTGGATGTTGGTACGTGCCCCAAAATCAGGCTGAAAGACAGGCTATGCACATGGCTCAAGCGCGCTACGCATATGGATTTTTGGTCAATTTTTCACCTTTCGGCTCAGAAATTCAGCCAGTTGAACCAGTTTTTCTTGTGGATGAAATTTTTGAGTTATCATGATGTAAATTGACTATTGACATGTAACTTTGATTCACTTTTACCTATTCTACATGATTCACTCCTAAAAAAGTAAAAATCAGATGTATGAATCAGTTTCCTCCCTTTTAGAGGCAACTTGTTTAGATGCCTATATTCTAGATCCTTGTTTAGAATAAGTTGGAACTACTCCTAGAAGAAGGAATTTGACCCCTAGAGGTGTGGGAAGGGGTTAGGAGGTCTATATGATGTAATTTTTGAGACATTCTACAGGTTGGACTCTTCGGAAAGATTTTGGCACACTATTGTACATATTTTTCATATTTTGGCTAAGGAAAGATCAGAGGTTTTGCAGCACCTGTTGGGATTCTTGTGGCTTTTAGTTCTTTATGGTGTTTTCTCTCAGTTTATTGTAAGTTCTTTCATGTTTAATGTATTCCATTCCCTTCTTATGCTTCCGAAACTAAATGAATGAGTAAATGAGGTTGAATCCATTGATTTCAGTGCTCTGCCTTTGAATTTGTTTAGTTTTACATGTTTTTGCCTGTTTGGAGAGAATCCATGTTCTCCCTTACTCTCTTTAGCTCATTTTCATTCTGATCCATCCATACACTTAATCAAAAAACATTAAGACTACTTCCTACCTCGTCCCAACTCGAATTCTGCAAAGATCTGGCCTTATCCCCAGACCCAAAAATTGTTTTTTCCCATTTCCCCAACAAAAACCCAAAAAACCAAAATCAAACTTTCCTATCTCTTTACTAGCCTAAAATCAGTTCCCATTCTAGAGTCATCTCGCACCCTATTACTCATTTTATCGAGATTGACTGGAGAGAGCCCTCTCCTATCCTCGTAGGGCTAGCTACGAGGCTGAGCGTGGTTTGATGTAGCCTTGAGTTTTACCTTATTTCAGCCTAAGGTAGATTTGAGCACTAACATCTTCCTCAGATTCCTATTATCTTTGGATAAAAAACTATATGTTTTGATTTTATGGTATCATAGACCCTTTGGAATTCAATTTTCTCTTGGTGCAAGACTATTTTTATGCTATGAATGTTGTTGTATCCACACTCTTTCGAGTGATGTTCTTCTCACATGATGGAAGGATTATGGCTATCAATCAAATTTCATTTGTTGGTTCTGATTTGATTTCCAATCATCCTACTTCTTTGAACATTCTAAATGCGCAAGTGGTATCTTCCCACCATAGGTAAATTATGTGGCAACCTATCCCATTCACATACCTATTGATAAAGATGAGTGTTTCATTGTGTTCTCAACTTATTTCGACCTAGATCCAGTAGGTGATATGGTGAATCATTTGCTGGGGGAGTTGGAGCTTAATATTTCTATTGGATCCTTTGATATGTATCCCTTCCAGAGAATTGTTCTTACATATATTGATAACCTCTCGGAAGCCATGGTCTCTTGGAAGCCTTGGTTTCTTGGAGGCCATGATATGATTTTGGAGTAGAATTCATTGTCTTGTGTCAATCTCGTTAAAAAATGCATCAAGGTTCTTCAGATCAGAGTTCCTTTTCTTGTGTCAAGCTTGTTAAAAAATGAAACAAGTTCCTTTGAGAAAAGCTCCTTTTCTTGTGCCAAGCTCATTAAAAAATGAAACAAGGTGTCCTGAGCATAGTTATTTTCCTATGTCAAGCTCATTAAAAAATGAAATGGATCCCCTTCCAATTCGATTCTTTGATTAGATCTCATAAATTCCCAGCCGAGTCTTTCACTTGATCTCATAAATGAACCTTCATTTCATCCACTTGTTAGTAGCTAGTAGCATACTTAGGTGCATGAAGTGAAGCTTGGGGGGGCATATAACTCGAATTGAGGCATGCAAACTTGTTTCAAGAATAGTTTTTCTTTGTTTCAAGCTTGTATAAAAATGAAACCACTCTTAAGCATAGTTTTTATCATGTTTCAAGCTTGTGAAAAAATGAAAGGATCTTCAAGTGTTTTCAAGCATAGTTTCCATTGTTTCAAGCTTGTGTAAAAATGAAACCATTTCCACTTTAATTCTCGTGATTGAAATTTTTATTAGCTTTTTTTTCCATATGAGCCTTGGTTTTCTCATTCCATCCCACCATTTTCTTGATCGATCATACACTTTCACTTGGTTGATTTACCCTTTCTTGAGGAGCCATTATGATGAGTGGTCTTATTATCCATCCTCTTGACCTCTACAATTTTTTAATAGATCCATCATGAAGGAACCAATTGCTACACTTTATACCACTCATTCCTCTAGGTGGAGTCTTCTTTTGACTCTTTTCAAACTCCTAAAATAAAAATATTATTGAGCACTTGTCTTTTCGAACTCATTAAAGTAAATGAAAATACATCTACTCATTTTAAGTTTAACCCTTTTCCGGACTAAGCCAGACTATCTACAAAAAATGAATACCTTAGTCGAACATGGCTAAGAGGTTCTCCCAAGTAGTCTTTTCTACTTTTTTGGACTCAAGAGAATATCTACGAAAAGGAACATTTAGTGTTTTCTTTTTCACCTCTCTTTCAAACTCTCTAAACATGAAAATATGTTGATTTTTCACCTTCGCTACACTCGTAAAAAATAAAACAATGATGGACTCGTAGATTAAGACAGGACCAAACCACTCCTTCTCTGGGTTCATTAAATATTCTCATAGGTATTCATCTGAAGGATGAACTTACAAATAAATAATATGTTATCTTGATCAATCTTGTAAAAAATAAAGAGGTACTGACCAGTCATGGTTGTGGAAATTGGGAAAAAGGGGTACATTTTTTAATATCAGTGAGTCGCCCTTGAACATGACACTCTTACACTTCATCTCTGTGGTTTTTGGGTTGGGATATTAGCTTTTTCTTTGGTTTATAATACCATTTCATAGCCTTCGTTTTCAGTTTTGGGTCAATGATGCCAACTCCATTCAGTGTCATTGTTGTGTTCAAGAGAAGCCATTTAGTCAATATCTACCACAATACTCTTAAGCCTTCATTTCATGTCTGCCTTTCCTGATCTAGTTCCATATCAGCATCATTCTGATCATTTTATCTCAAATCATGATACCCATTTCATGTCGTTGGTGGGGGATACATCAAGGCCCTCTTGCAACTGGTCACTTCCTATTGACATCCGCTCAATATCTAGGAAGTTGAATTAGAAACACTCCTTCGATACCTCGGTGCTTTCATACATCAATGGCAAGTTTCCTTGCTCTTGGTGACATGTTTTCACCATTGGCCTTCGACCGAAATATTATGTGTGGTGTTCGACATCAACTCATTTATTCACACTATATAGATTGTATTACAGTATGTTGAGAGCCATTAACATCATCGATGGTTTCTCTCACGTCTGTTAGCGACTTACATCATTGGTTAGTAATTAGATGGTGTCTACCATGTTCTATCTCAACTCATTGATTCATATGATTAGACTTCTACATTGGTTAGTCATGTGAACGAGATATAAGACCCTGGATCTAATTTCATCCGTATGGGCTACGCTTTTAGGATTAATACAATATCACAATGTATGGTGGCTATGATCGTACATAGAATCATCAAGTCATGATTCCACCATTTTTCATCTGTGGACGTGTATTTTGATTGTACATGTAATTTTAACTTATGTGTTGAGTATGGGTATTCCCCCCTCAACAAAGATGTCATGATGCAAAAGCATTGTAATATATGATGATCTTGCTAGTTATTCTTGATCCTGACTTGTCACAAGATAAATCGCTTTAGTCATCAGCTTCCATTTCTGACTTTTAACTTTAGGGGGGCAATCTATTATAGGTCATTTTCTCACATCTGGTCAATAGGCCTTCAAATAGGATCATTCACATCCTTTGAACACTTTTTCATTCTTCCTACATAAATCCCTAAGAATGCCTTTCTCATATCCCTGAGTGTCCTCCTAAACCTACCTCATTTCAGTCATTTTTAGGCCCAATGCACCCTGGCCCCTCATTGGCCTGTGTTCACCTACTATTTTTCCTACTCTGGGCCTATGTTGATCACTTAAAAGCTGCCCTATGTTGGGGGTGCATTGATTCTAGAAATTTGGGAAAATAAGAAAGAATGTCAAAGGTTCTTCTTCCAGAAGCTTCCAAGATCTATTGTAACTATTTACATTGGATAAAAGTCTGGAATATTATCCTATCCTACCTTAGAGTTTTCATCCCTTATCTCTTGATCTGATTCTCCTGTCAACAGTGGATCTCAAGCCTATATTGGTAAAAGGATAAGAATTCATGAACTACCTCCCTCATCTATATATTTACAGTAATCCATAGGAAAGGGGTTGGCTTTTGGAGATTGATTCTACCCTTATGTTTCTACCATGAGAGACATTATTCCATGCATTAATATGACTAGAGGTGCACTTTGTGGTAAGAAAATGAAAATTCAATTTGGAGGAGATTTTCTACAAGGTCAACACCTATTTTTGGTTGTAACTCACTCCATTTCTATTAATGAAAAGATTTCTTTGTTTTCCTATATATGATGTTATGATTTCATGTATTTAAATACCATGTGGATCAATTGAATAAAGTGATTAGATGATTCTAGACAGATGTCGTCGATAGTTGGCTCATGTTTTCCGATTGTGCAAGTTCTAATTATAGAAATCAAATCTAGGACTAGAGTGTACATGCCAAGGAAGGAACGAAGCATACGATGGATTCCAAGTATGATTCGTCTTGTTATCTATTTAGTTTAAGGAAAACATCAGCTTCGTTGTCTTTCTGTTGTTCTAGGTCAATTCACCATGCCTAGGAAAGATACTTTTGTCTGCATCCATGTAGATTCCACATAATAGTAGGGATGACATGTTTTCTTGTTGGTTTCACTTGATAGGTGGATAACCATCTTGATACATTTTTCCATTTTCTCCATTCTTCAATATTGTCAAGCCGGTCCTTAAAGTGTGCCAACCTATAATCTAACTTCAAAAATAGAGGGAAGCTACATAATATGTTAATTTCTACAATATTTTATGTTTACCTCACTTTTACATAGAAAACATATAATAAAAAATGGAAAATGGACATATTATATTCAAAAAACGTTCTTATAACCTTTGTAGCTTTGATCATTTTTATATGTAAGGATGATGGAAAATGTATGAAAAAGGATGGTTATGTTGGTTTCCTAAAGGGTAAAATGGTCAAAAAAGTGACAAAATTAGCTAATTCTTTGACCTCATCAGCCAACATTAAAAGGGAAAAAAAGGAGAACATAGAGAATGCAAGAGAGTGAGAATGAAAGGGGATGCGAAGAGAAGAGACGTAGCTCAGGAGAAACGCATAGAAGAAGAAACACTCAAGTAGTTGTAGAGCAAGAAGAAGCATCCTTGATCCAGTGCTATTTAATTAGGGAAAATGTTCCATGTGATTGTGTTGAGGCCTTGACCATGTCCTTATGCTTGATTGGCTAGTGGGAGGCTTAGAGGAGAGTTGAATCACTTAGTGCTTTCTGAGTAAGTTGATAAACCACTAAGTGCTTATTGGATAAGTTAATAATCCACTTAGTGCTTTCTGAATGGGCTAATAAACCACTTTTTTTCTTACTGGAAGGTTGATAAACCATTAGGCATGTGAGCTGAGACATTATGATGTTTGCTAAAAGATCTGATAAACCACTAAGTGATTGTTGAGGAATTTGATTAACCAGTTAATGCTTGCTAAGTAAGCTAATAAACCACATTGACAGTAGATTGTAGACTCCTTTAGTGTTTTCCTTGAAAATATAGTTGATAAACCACCTATATAGTGTATCTAATCTCCTGGGACTGAACAATACCTAGTTGAGCATTGGGTGAATTCCATGTGATTGATTTCATAGAGGTAAAGAGTCACACAGTGACATATATTGTCAAAGGAAAATTGAAAAACCACCTAAGCAATGGACTCCCTCTCTTGATTGTTTGATTGAACCTTGGTGTGAAATTCCCTTAAGCAAGTAACTCATACTCTGAATCTAGCTCGGGGTTGGTTAATTGAAAGAAAGATTACAATGTAACTAGCCTATGGTCAGGTGGAAATTTGAAGGTACTCCTTCAATTATCTATGATTTAAAGATAAACAAATAAGTATAATTACTTGTATCCATTTGAACTATGGATCCTTAAATTTTATGATATGTGATTTGTGAGATTATGGTTCATCGTTATCCGTGGAAGGTTGTTGATATTACTACATGTTCATGGTGAATGAATTTCCTTATATTCCTTTATGGTTATGTTGAACTTATGGATCTATGTTATTATGATTATATTCATGAACTATAGAGTTATTTACATGAATATGATTGGTTTCCTAAAGTCTCTCAGTTAACCTGTTATTGCAATTTTTTTCATATATTTGATATGTTTACAAATATGATAGTTCACTACCTTGTTTACGACTTTATATTACCTCACATGATAAGGAGGTAATTCATGAGCTATATTCTAAAAAAAGATTAAGTTAGGCCTAATAGTCACTTATTTTAAAGAGAAATATGAGAATTTTATGGTTATGCATGCCTGGATATTGTTGCTTGAGCTTCACAAAGTGAACATGCTTCTTCTTCTTCTTCTTCTTTCTAAAATTTGGCCTATGGATCCACTTCTCTTTTTCTAAGGATTTGATGTAATTTAGATATGTTGGCACCATTCAATATTATATTGTTATGGCATAATACCTTTGACGGTCGACTTTTAGAAATTGGTTCTTTTCCCTGGAATTTGGTGTTTAGGGAAAATTCCATGGCTTAAGGAATTTTGATAAGATTCCTTGAATTCCCCTCCTTTCAAGCTTTGGAAAAAATGTGTATCTTATCTGGGACTAGATGGTCTATTGGTGGGCATTGTATCTAGGACCAAATGGTCTCTTTGTGAATTTGTGTTTGGGTGAGATATCTTTTTCATCTCCCAAGAGTAGTTTACATCTAGATACATGAGGGGGAAGATATCTAGTTTAATCGTGGATGCTTCTGGTAATCCAAGCATTCGATTGGTCAAGGCATGTACACTTCAAAATGATCAGGATATAGGTCAAATCATATTTCTATGAAAAAATAGCTTATGAATAGAAATTTGAGGTGGGCCATGCGTGGGTGGAACACTTGAGCGAGCCCAAATTTTTTCATAAGTGGATGTTGTATCTAAAATTTAGAGCATCTGGTGGTGGTTGATTTGTACACATACGAAAATTCATGGACATGACTGGGACCATATTTTCCATAGAACTTACATGAGATCTGAGGAATCTGAGATCTGGAGTGGAAAGTGGTGCACACCCTTGTGGAGCCCTGGATGTTTGTTGAGATATATTTTCCATGAAAAACCAAACTAATTTGGAGGTAAATGGGGCTAGGGGTGTGTCAAAAATGGATAATGTTTTTCAACCTAAATTTCCTTGGAACCAAACATAATGAAAAATGGTCACATAAAACTAAGGGGTTGGGCCTAGTGGGACCTGCAATTTTTGGTTGAGGTGGAAAGCACCATGAAGACCTATTAATATCCATTTGGATTCCATGTAGGGTCCACAAGTAATGTGGTACTATTCAGAGTGATGTGGAAGAGCCATGTGGGTCACACATGGAGGTCCCTAATTGACGTAGTGCAATATAATTGGTCAAACTTTGAAGGGTGTAACATTCAATCCGAGAGTCAGACTAAGACAAATTTAATATCACTGGAAATCTCTTGATGAGTTAAATGTGATGGTAATATTAGTTTTGAGTTTCTATGAAGTTGGAAAAAATAGTATTTTCGTAACCCCATCCTCATAACATAGCATGGAGGTCACGTTAGAGCCATAAGCAACACCTCCCACAACCTGGAGCACTAGAAGGGGGTGGGAGGGAGAATTACAATATAGATATGATGTATGCATGTATCTAAATAGATATCTTGCATATAAGTGTAGCCCAAGGAAAATGATTTAGAATATTTTCTTGATAATTAAATTAATTGATTTACTTGAGACACTTCAAAATTAGAATTGATATTCATGTAATTCGCAAGACCAATTTCGATAGTATCACTATGAGAATTTGTTATTCAATTTAGAGGAAAAGTGATTAGAAATAAATATTGCAAGGAACTCGGTGTACAATTCTCCTAAAAACAAGTTTTAAAATATGGTTTATATTAATGTACTAATTTGTTTCTGATTCTTTTGCAATATCCATATTGGAGATGAAATGATTAAATAAATTCCCATGTATTTCTTCTTGAAAATTGATAGATTACTGTAATAGATAAAAGAGTTTTAATTACTTCCTTTTTCCAATCTATTCTTCATGCCAAGATATTTGTTCCAATTCACTTAAGGATTTAAATGGAGGATAAAGTTTAACTTGTTTTTTTACATTACTTGTTAAAAAATTTATACTTCCCGATCTACAACTAATGAATGCATCAGTTATAGCCAATCATGGTCTTCTAAGAATCAATTTATATCCACCTAGATTAGATTTAGGTTGAAGAATTAAGAAATCTACTGGATATTCCCATGAATCCAAGGAGATCAGGATATTTTCAATCACATCTTTTGGTTTCACTCTTTATATATCTACTAATTCTAAAATTATAGGTGTTGCATTAAGGTTACATACTTTTAAATATTTAATTTTTCATTGTCATAACATTATTAGCTACTCCTATGCCAACTAGAGCATTCGGAATTAAAATATTATTGATAGTGATTGTTAATTTTGGTACAACGAGTTAAACATTTGTTTGTTCAGTTGCAATTCTAGTTAGCATTAAGCTAGCTAATTTCCAATAGCAAGAGTAATAAGTGTTTCCTTTCTTTTTCTTCTATATTTATGCAAACATAATCCCCTTTTTTTTTTTGGATAAATTGGTATGTCTTTTATTTCCTACAATAAACAAATTTAATTGTACAATTTTTTTTCAATACATTTGGAAAATCATACTCAATAGTCATTGGATTTTCCAAAATCAACCTCTCCAGATAGGGAGGCGATTTGGATGTTGATGATTTATCCTGTTGAGTTTTAGTACTTTTGTGTGCATCTATTGCGTTAGTTTTATTAGGAATTTCCTCTATTTCTTTTATTCTTCTTCCATAATTATAGGATATTCCTTTTGGATTACTTTACCCAATCTTAACTGGATATCATGAATATAAATAATTGAATATGAATAGTGGTTTCTTCTTCAATATTATATACATATTTTCCCACCTTACTATTTGGGTTTTCCACTAGCTAGCCTGGTAGTTTAGTTGGTCTTGGTGGTGGTTGGTTAGATGGAAATTCTAATTTATGTTCTTGGGTTACTTGTGGAGGAAGAATAGGGTATGGTTTTTTAATTGTTTGGGATATTGTACAAGTGGTGCTTGTGGATATTGTTGTGGACATGGTTGATAAGGAAAAGGTTTTTATTGATATGGTTGTTGAGGGTATGGTGATTGATAAGTTTGCTAAGGATCATAGGGAGGATGGATTCCATAGGTAGGTACTCACCAACCATATTGAAAGGGATGGTTTTGGGTCTGTTGAAGATGACATGACTTACAAGGGATAGGATCATTCAAAGTGTTTTGTAAAGGATTTGCATTATAATATTGAGGAAATTGTTGAGTAGAGTCTTGAAACATACCTATTGCTCTCAATTGCTAAAGTTTTCTTGGTGCAAGATAGTACAAGGATTCTACTGCTTCAACTTCTCCTTTGTAGGCTACTTTCAAGTTTGGTAAGGTTGGAAAATTATTAGTTTCATGACTTTTTGCACAAATTCCACAAAGTTGAATACTATCTAATGTACATTCCCTCAATGAATGCTCCTTTCTACACTTACGACAAAATATAAAAAAAATATTTCATTTTTCTTTTCCTATCTCTTCTTGGCTTTTAGTGTATCTATTTGCAAGCCAAGACTACTTAAGAGATCAATTTTAAAATTCTCAAATAAAGTTCCTGATTCTGCCCTAGTAAACTTCATATAGCTAATTTAATGATTTTAGTCAAACTCTCCCTTTAATGTTTACCAACCTTTTCTCTTTTTTTGGAATACTTCTTACACAACTCACATGTATTTTCATAAGTTGAATAAGAGATGTCGCTTGCTCGCATAAGATTAATGTTGGATGTGGAGCCTGATTATTTAGATGTTTTTTGTTTAAACCATGTTGGAGCCCTATTCGTAACAAGGTGACAATGCCACCGGTATGATTTCCATTAGGGGGTTTGGGGGGCAACGATGATTTTTTTTAGCCACCCCCCCCCCCCCCCCCCCCCCCACATTGGCAACAGTTCAGGGCAACACCCTAGAAGCTAAAAATAGATAAAACGTTTCCTTGTAAAATATTGTGAATTCATAGTCAATCTGGGTCGTTCATTAGGAAAAAGATCTGACCATAGAAATGTTAATTTAGGTTTTTTTTTCCTAGAAGGAAACCCTCAATTTATATGAGGGAATTGAATTGTGGCTGTGAATTATTATTCTGAGTGAAAAAAGAAGAGGATGCTGTGTGAGAGAAAAGAGGAAATTACAATGGATCTATTGTAGCTTTTATCTCTTCATTTTGTTGGATAATATAAAAGGAAGGATTGGTTGTTTCTCTGTGGACGTAGCTCGAATTGGGTGAACCATGTATATCTGTCTCTCTCTTGTTTTATGTGTTTTTGTGTTTCTGTTTCCGTAATATTTTTATGTGTTTCATTTTCCCATTAATTAATTTATAACAAATGGTATTAATGCCGAAGGTGTCTTTCTCTGATAAAATCATAGGAGAGAAGGGTTATTGGTTCGAGTGGGAGAAATGGAGGAAGATGGTATGTTTAGGGTCAAGAAATTTAATGACCAAAACTACCAATTGTGAAAGATGCAGATGGAAGGTTATCTGCATCCAAAATATTTGTATCTACCATTGAGTGTAAAATCAAAGAGGCCAACGAGTATGATAGATGAAGAAGGGATCTTCTTGATAGAAAGGAAATAGGAACCATATAGTTGTGTCTCGCGCCATCGGTGACATTCAACATTTCAAAGGAAATGAAAACATAAGGTTTAATGACGACATTGGCCAAACTATATGAAAACCCTTCGGCCTAAAATAAGGTATTTATTATGAACTGTCTATTTAATATGAAGATGTCAAAAGGTGGATTTGTCATTAATCATTTAAAATAATTTAACACGGTAACCAATCCATTACTGTAGGCATAAATTTTGATGATGAAGCAATGGATCTATTATTTTTGTGCTCATTTCCAAAAAGTTGGAATGACTTATTCATGGCTATTAGTAACTCTATCTCTGGATCTAGTACTTTAAATTTTGATGATGTTGTTGGTGCCATCCTTAGTGAGGAAATGCGAAGGAAAAGCTCAAGTGAGACAACAGGTAATGCTTTGACTGCATAGGCTAGAGGAAGAAAATTAGGGAGAGGAAAGATCCAAACACATATCAGTAAGTGAAGAAAAGGTAGATCCAAGTCTAGATCAGGCATAGTGTGCTAGAAATGTGGGAGGAAAGGACACATGAAGAAAGACTACAAATCTTGGAAGGGAAAAGAAGGAGATGGACAACAAGAGAATAATCATCAAGAGAATGTGAGAGGTTATGTGTTGCAATATGCTTTGATTTTTTCATTAGAGAATATTATTGATGCATGGGTGGTAGATTCAAGGGCCTCATTCCATGCCATACCTGATATAAAACATTTTCATGGCTATGTTCAAGGATATTTTAGATAGGTTTGTCTAGGTGATGATAAAATCATTGGAATGGGTTAAGGCTTTTATAAAGCAACAAAATGGAAACCAATGGATATTGAAGGAGGTAACACATGTTCTAGATCTAAAGAAAAATATAATATCAATAGGGAAATTGGGAGGTGAATGTTTTGTAACTACTTTTATAGAAAAAACATGGATGGTCACTAAAGGAGCCTTAGTAATATCAAAAGGAGAAAAAGGTTGGTACATTATATTTACGGTATGTTAATTCTTTAACCTCCATAGGATAAGATACAAAACTCTAGCATCATAGGCTCAGGAACATGAGTGAGAAGGTGATACAAATTCTTTGTTAAAGAAATTAGTTGTCAAGTTTGAAGTATGTTGATTTGGATTTCTGTGAAAATTGTGTTTATGAAAAACATAAGAGAGTTAGATTTCTCAAAGTTCGAAAAAAAGCATGAAAATTAGAGCTTGTGCATACATATGTATGGGTATCTTCTCAGGTATGATCTCTCAATGGCTCTCACTATTATGTTACTTTTATTGATGATGAATCTAGGAAAACCTAGATTATTGTATTTAGAATAACTCTGATGTGTTTGATATTTTCAATAAATGGAAAGCTTTCGTTGAGAATGAGACAGGAAAGGAGTTGAAGTGTCTCATATCAGAAAATGGAGGTGAATACTACAACAAAGAGTTTGATAACCACCGTTTAGAGTATGGAATCCGTAGAAAGCCAGGAATGCCACAAGAAATGGTGTGTTAGAAAGGATGAATAGGAAAATCATGGAGCGTATAAGGTGCATGAGATTACATGAATGATTTCCCTTAAAATTTTGGGTAGATGCCGTAGATACTGATTTTTATCTAATAAACAGAGGGCATTCAACATCCTTGGATGGTGGTATTCTTGAGGAGACATGGACAGGTAAAAAGGTAAACTACTCATTTTTAAAGACTTTCGGTTGTGAAGCCTTTGTCTAAATTAATAAATAGAATAGAACAAAGCTTGAGGAAAAATCAAAGAAATGTACCTTTTTTGGATATGGTGTTAATGATTTTGGTTATCACTTATATGATTATGAAAATAAAAAAATCATTAGGAGAAAAGATGTCATATTCAATGAAAAGGTCTTGTATCAGGATTAGATGTAGGGAAAGAAATACGAAAAGGAAAACAAGGAATACATAGTGCTTGATGAGATCACATAAAAAGTAAAGGTTCCTAGAAATCATAATGATCAGCAGCCACAACAACAAAAACAACCACCAAAATAACAACGAAAACAAGAAAAAACACCTCAAACACTTGAAAGTGATGTTAGAATATCTACTAGGATAAGTAGACCCCCAAATGATACTCTCCTTCATTATATTATGTATTGTTGATTGATTCTAGTGAACTAGAAAAATATGAAGAATCAATGCAAGAAGAAGCCAGGAAGGGGTGAGAGAAAGCCATGGAAGAAGAGGTAGAATCCTTGATATATAACCAGACTTAGGACCTAGTCAAGTTGCCTGCAGGTAAAACAACATTGCAGAATAAATGGGGTTACAAGCTGAAGGAAGAAGATGGACGTATTCATAAGGCTAGACTTGCAGTGAAGGGGTTTGCACAAAAGAAAGGTATAGACTTTGATGAAATTTTTTGCTCTTGTTGTTAAAATGACTTCAGTTAGAACTATTTTAAGTCTAGTGGTATCAAAATATTTGCATCTTGTGAAGTTAGATGTAAAGACAACCTTTCTCCATGGGGATTTAGAGGAAGAAATGTATGTCTAGTAGCCAAAAGTGTATGAGGTCAAAGGGAAAGAGAAATTAATGTGCAAATTTAAGAAAAGCTTGTATGGCTTAAAACAGGCTCCAAGGCAGTGGTATCTAAAATTTGATAGGTTTATGTCATAACAACGTTATACTAGGTGTCACTTTGAACATTATGTTTATCTTAAAAACAAAAATGATGGAAAATATATTAAATTTCTATTGTATGTATATTACATGCTTGTTGTAGGGTCTAACATGCTGGAAATAAATATGCTCAAAGGAAAATTGGAAAATTCATTTGTAATGAAGGATTTGGGTGCTGCAAAACAAATCATTGGTATGAGAATAACTAGAGACATGAAAAATCACAAATTAACAGTGCCTTAGAGTGAGTACATGGAAAGATGTAATATGCAGAATGAAAAACTAGTTAGTATACCTTTGGCTAGCCATTTCAAACTAAGTAAGGAGATGTGTCCCAAGACTCAGGAAGAGATGGATTATATGTGTAAAGTTCCATATGATTAAGCAGTTGGAAGCTTAATGTATTAAATGGTCTACACAAGGTATCTTATTGCACATGTAGTGGGAGTTGTAAGAACGTGTATGAATAATCTAGGAAAAGAGCATTGGATGGTAGTGAAGTGGATTCTCAAGACTTGAGAGGTACCACAAATCAAGCATTATGATTTGGTGGTTCAAACATCGCTCTACATGGATATGTTGATGCAAACATGGAAGGTAATAAAGATAATAGGAGGAGCACCATAGGGTATGTGTTTACTATAGATGGAACAATTGTCAGTTGGGTTTCAAAAATTCAAAACATGTTTGCACTTTCAACAATGTAAGTAGGTTATGTTGCTACTAAATAGGCTAGTAAAGAAATGATTTGGTTACAAATGTTTTTGTATGAACTGGGATTTATGGATGAATTGGGAAGATGCAGGAGATGGGCATGTTTACAATGAAAACCAGAGTGCCATTCATCTTGCAAAGTATTCAAAATTTCATTAGAAGACTAAACACATACAACTCAAGTTGCATTTCATACAGTCAATTTTGGAAGATGGACAGTTGAAGCTAGAAATCATACGCACTAGCCAGAATCCTGCAGATATGTTAACAAAAGTTATAACCAGGGAGAAGCTCAAATTATGCTAAGTTTTAATTGGTCTTAAAGTATGATGGTGAATATGAGAAACAAGCATGTCTAAGTGGAATCATTTTCCAACAATTGAAGCAACGATGGAGTTTATATAATCAGTATCCAAGTGGGAGATTGTTGGGTGTGTAGCCTGATTATATTCTTGATTATTCAGAGGTTTTTTTTTTATATGCATTGGAACCCTATTCCTAACATCATGTAAATGATGCCTGTATGATTGTCGCCATTAGGGTCCAAGGGGTGCAACAACGATTTGTTTGAGCCCTCTACCTGGCAAGGGTTCGGGGGCAACACCCACGAAGCTAAAAATAGATAATAATAAAAAATTCCTTATAAAATATTGTAATTTCATAGTCAATCTGGGTTTTTCATTAGGAGAAATATCTTAGGGTAGAAGTTATGTTAATTTAGGTTTTTTTTTTCCCTAGAAGGCAACCCTCGATTTATATGATGAAATTGTAATGTGGCTACGAATTATTATTTCAGCTGAAAAAATAAGAGGAGACTATGTGAGAGAAAAGAGGAAATTACAATGAATATATTGTAGGTTCTATCTCTTCATTTTACTAGACAATATAAAAGGAAGGATTGGTTGTTTCCCTGTGGACATAGCCCAAATTGGGTGAAACATGTATATATGTGTCTCTCTTGTTTTATGTGTTTCTGTGTTTGTGTTTCCACAATATTTTTATGTGTTTCATTGCTTCATTAATTAATTTCTAACAATAAAATATGTCAATATATTCATCCTTAATTCCCTTTAAGAAAATTGTGTGAATGGTGTCTGGATTTAGTGCATATTGTTTTGATTTTTGAATATATAGGAAAATATTTCTAAGTAATCTTCTAGACTCTCATCTTCTTTATGGGACATCCTAAAGATATCCTCCTTAGATTCTGAAGGTCTACAATATGGTTTATTATTATTAAGGAAAGATGTTCTTATATCATTCCACTATATAATAACATGTTCTCCCAAACCCATAAACCATTTAAAAAAAAACCCTTTTAAGGTAGTTGGAAACAGACAAAGCTTTTGTGCATTGTTTGTATATCCATAAGTACAACATAAAATGTCAAATTAAAAAAGAAATGCATCAAGATCTTCATTCAAAATACCATAAAAAATTTTAATTATATATGGAGTAATATTTTTTCAGTTTTACCTTAGTGGCAAGGAGTTGGTGCATCTAGGATGGAAAATCCAATGGTAAATTTAGTTTCTGGTTCTTGTTGTTTTTCTCCAAATCCTTCTCTTATCTTAGTTCTTCTTCTAATTTCAACAATGTACACTCTTTCATTTTGTTCCACCCTATATTTTCATTCTCTTGCTCCTCGTTCTCTATTTGTTGCTAATGATCTTTCTGTTGAAAAATGCAGCAAAAAATCTCAATTTGATTTTGTCTTGATTAAATTGATTAAATTTGCAATTCCACATCGACATACTACTTGGAGCAGTTAACTAAGGTGACATGGCTCTTGTCACTCAGTTAAGAACACTCAATTTGAGTAACGAGTTGAAGTTCAATTTGCCTGTGTTGATTCCTATTTTATAGGAGTCTAGCTCAGTTAATTCATGTTAAGGGCATGAAGTTTAGTTGTATGTAGTGATTCCTAAATTTTAGGAGCCTAGGTTGAATTAATTTCATTTGTAATCAGTTAAACTAGTTCTAACTGTTAATAGAGCTAGTTTTTGGGCAGTTAAGTAGTGGGACATCAGTCTAACTCAGAGATCATCTAGTTAACTATCAATTAGCTAATAATTAGCTCATGCATGCAAATAATATGAGTTTCCCAGTTGTGGTGGAGTTTCCCAATTAGTTAACCAGTAGTTGTAAACTTATTGAGTGTACAGGTGTTTAATTTGTCAGGTGATCAACCTTGAGGAATTGAGAAAGAATTTTTGGAGGAAATTCCTAATTAATAGGGGCATATTTCCTTAAGAATTGTGAAAACAGATAGGAGATTAAGCAAAGGTTGAAATTGACCAAGTCTGGGTTAGAGCTTCTCAGTGAGTAGAGAGAGAGGTTATGCACTTTCACGTTGTGCTCAGTTGAGAAAAGCAATTGTAATACATCTTTATTCATCATATTAATGCAAGCAGACATTGGGGTTTTTAGCAGTTTGCTTTCCTAGGGACAAATATTGTGTGCATGTTTGTTATATCTTATTGCATGTTTGAGATTTTTGTTCTAAATTTTGAATTACTTTCCACAGACCATTAGAGTAGTTTTTTGTCTTGTTATTTTGATTAAAACTTCATGAGTAGTTTCAAATATACATCGTAATTTCTACACTTTCTCTTGTCGCTCTCTTTCTTTATCATGCAATTCCAGAATCTAAGTGAAGCTCTTGTTCCTCATCCTCTGCCATATCATCCTAGACCTGAATTTTTTTGGTCCAATATTGAGGGTTTACTTCTATTATCCCACTATATGAACTTAATTGAATCTATCCCTCTCTTAATTTTTCTTCAACAAATGAAGGTTCTTGAATAGTTGTTTCCGGGTGTAGTTCCCCTTCTCTTGATGCTTATTCCACCAATGAAGGTTCTTATGTGGATATTCCTAAATGTATTTTTCCTTATCTTTATGTTTCTTCCACAAGAGTGAATTATTATTACACTTATTAAGGACTTGAAGTTATATTAGTAGTGTGGGAATTTGTTTTTTCTACTTACTATCCTTTCTAATTTTTAAAAATCGACCTATATGATTTCTAGGCATAATTAATCTATTATATAAACACGACAACGGCTTGTGAAAACTCACTAAAGTAAATGAACATGTTATTAGCTCTCATCATATTGTTTTCACTCCTCCCTATCCTAAATGTTTATATTGTAAACCAAATACAAAAACGAATTAACATCGTATAGATTTAAACCTAACTCTTAATACGTCTTCTCCACAATGACACCAAAAATGTTCCTAATATATTAAAATTAATTAGGTAATAATATTTTAATAAACTTAGGATTCATAAACCTTAGAAACACACCATTTCATATGAAGAATTATTCTTAGATCTAATGTCATGTTAATTAAACGAAAAATTTCTTAGGCTATTTATTTAAAGAAAGTTTAAACTAGGGATTCTAAGATTTAACTACAAAAAAACTTTTATACTAAGATCTAAGATATAAACTGATAAAATAAATAAATCATGAAAAAAAGATAAAATTTATCAATCCAAAAAATGGAAAAGAAGTAACATCATCAATCTAGACAGTCAATCGTACACTAACATAATATCAGGTTGTGAATTGGATTATGCCTTTTGAGAAGATCCACACAATGGTGTTATGTTCACTGGCCTAGAATGTTTGTCGAATAAGAAGTTTTAATCACAAAATTTTGAAATCAAAAGTAAGGAACATGATTCAATTATAACTACTTAATTGACAAAGTATCCATTAGTGTTTCACAGGTAGAAAATCATGTTTTAGTGTCTTTGGATTACTCCCTTAAGTGGATCTACTACTTACAACAATACTTTGTTGACTCCTCAATCCTTACTCCCATCATCAAGTTCAATTATAAGTGTTTAAAGTAAATGAAATGTTGAGGAAATGACATAAATGCTACAACAACTAAGCTTCTAAAATATGGAACTAAAACAATGAGTTATTAAGTGATAAATTAGTGAACAACTAGTAAGCATATGACATGAAAGAGTATAATGAATAGTTTATGAACAAGGAACCATTAGCTGATATGAATATTAAATCAATTACATAAATAAATGAAGAAAATAAAGAGATTATACCAAAAAAAGTATTTATAGAAAATATATGCATGGAACAATGGTGCAAAACATGAAGGATAGGGGGCCACCAAGCTCCACACTATGCACCAAAGTACTCTCAACTAGAAAACTCAATGGCACTGCATACATTGATAAATAAAGTAATACCAAATCTACAGCAAAACTCTTGAGAGCTAGAAACAAAGTAAAAATATTCAAACCTAAAATATGAAAATGAATTCTCCTTAATGTATTCACATGTTTGAGTATATATAGACCAAAGTTTGAAACTAAAATCCTATCAAAACTCTACCCAATTAACTAATGACTATTTTAGACAACTAATTGGATCAATTTTCACCCTTTGAGTGCCCAAAATAAAGAAAAATCCCACAAATTCCAAAATAATTCTGATTTTTAGGCCTAAAATAGGGCATTTTCTTGAAAATTAGTAGAGTTCATTGTCCATTGATTGCACATGTGCACAACAATTTTTGGAAAATTGATTGGAATTGTCCATTCATGGACATCATGGAACAAAACCCATGTTCTATATTTATCCCATATCACCTACACATATTCCAACAAACGAGCAATTACTAAAAACCTACTCTCTTGTAATTTTGTTAAAACTAACTATTTAGTGCACAATTTTTTCTACCTAAATGTTTTGGATCCAATGGTGGAAAGTGAGGATCAAAACACCTTGAGGTAGTGGCCGAACATGTGGTTGCACCTAAAGAAACCATATTAAATGGTTTCCTGACTAGTGCACACATAAGTAGATAAAAGCTCACTTACATGTCCTTATTTATTTGTGAAGTCAAAGGATCTTAGCTCGAGTAGTTTGCTCAAAATTTGTTTCCCCAACTAAGTGGGTTCAAGTCTCCAGAGAAATGTTGTAACTAGCATGTTTGTGGTGTTTATGAAATAGTTTTACCTGGTGTAATAATGGAAGCTAATATTTCAAAGTTACTAATTCTCCATAAATTCTCGTTCCAGTTAAAAAAAATGCAAAAAATGCATAAATTGTACCAAAAAATCACAAATTGAAAGGAAATTATTTAAATACATTTTTTACATCTTTTAAACCAAAATGAGGATAAAATGGAGAAAACTGAGTGTAAACTTGTTTAATAACCTAGATTAGGGTTTAGGATAAGGCAAAATAGGCATAAAAAACTAGACCCAACATGTGTTTCATTTGTTATATATTATATTTCATATGAAAATACATGTATATTTGGATTTTATAGTTGTTGTAGGGATTTCGATCATAAGAACATAGCCATATATATCTTTTGACCAACATTTTCTTTCTACATATAATAATATATTATATGACTTGTGACTACAAGTGTTCTCTCATAATTATGAGTTACTATATAAATTGTGGTTACATATGTCTTTCAATTTATAATTTTTAAACTATATTTACTTTAACACAAGTTAGAGGGAATATACCATTGTGTGTGTGAGACCACTTAAATGGCCAAATATATATTTGGAAACGCATTCTCAACTTTTGATTTAATACTTTTTTTATAGTAATGCGCTTTCTATTACAGGGCATTGAAGAATATCCATTGTAGCTTAAAAACTTTATGTTGTTTTTGTGATGTATTTTGTAATTTTTTTAGTATTAATCCATAAGAAAATATGTGTTTATTTGTATTAAAAATATACAAATATATATTTCTAAGTAAGTTTTCCTTATTTTTTAAAATAACATATTATATGATTTGTAGTTACATCCATTTTCTTAAATTGTGAATTTTTATATAATGTGTGGTCACATGCATTTTTTTCAACTTATAACTTCTAAATTTGATGAACTTTAATCCAAGCTTGGTACTTTTGTTATAGTTGCAATGTATTTATTTTACTTGAACAAATATTATTGATTTTACTTGAATAAGCAATGTTATTTTTAATTAAGTTTCTACTTACAAATATTATTATTATTAATTAGGTAATTTCATTTCCACCAATTCAAAATAATCTTCATAGAATACAAAAGATTAAATTTTGGTCATAGGATTTTTTCATTTTGAATGAAATCTATAACCCTTCTAATTTACAAATTTGATCTCCTTCATAAGTTTTATATTATGGTCATGGTTCATAAGACAAGTAAGTTTCCATTTGACCTATCACAAGTCTATTTGCTGTAAAACATCCCTTAAAAAACTTATTTGAATAATTAGTATTGGTCTCTTCTATATCATTGAAATTTATATGACAAGTCTATTTGTTGTAAAACGTCCCTTAAAAAACTTATTTGAATTATTAGTATTGGTCTCTTCTATATCATTGAAATTTATATGATAAGCGATCTATGTTAAAAGAGTAATGCTCAAAAATTTTATAACTCAATGAATACATTTCCTAAATCAAGGATCCCAAAATGTCTTAAAATATATAGAAATATTTGAGTATTATAATGTTATTAAAATCATAATCTCTTAAATTTTAGAGTTTTTGAAGCTTTGGTAATCCTTTCATTTTCCTTTTTTATCCATATCAAATACATTAGGAGGAAGGGAATGGTGCTAGCCTATGTGTAAATGAATGTCAAAGTTCTAAGGAACAAATCACTTTCTAATGTGAATTTTAGTTGATGGAAAGAGACAAATTGAAAATTTAGTTAGAAGTTATGAATTGAGCAAAAGGAAATTATGATCCATCAGGTTTTTAAATATAACAAAATATTATTAGGATTTATATGAGTAAATTATATATAATTAGTTTGACTCTTTATTTCACCTTTACTACAAATTAGTTAATGTTAATTCAAATTGATCAATTTTAATACCATCTAGAGCATGACATTGAAAGTGATAACCTTTTTTTATGTGACATGCCACAACATATTTAATACAAGGCATATTCTAGTGAGAGACCTTAATTGGATAATTTTTATAATGAATCAACCCAATAGTACAATTGTCTTATTTTTATGTATTTTCTTATCTATTTTGTTAAGATTTTAAAAATGAATAGGAAGATATTTTATGTACCAAAAAATTTATTGAATGAGATTCTCATTACTTTTTGCTATTTTGACATTATTAGAATGATAGTTTGTGTAACGTTGTGTGTTGTAAATTTATATTGCACATCACTATTTATGAGGAAAATCATCATTATAGTATGTTTCCATTAGCCCTCTTGGGGTATCTTTTGAAATTGTCTTATTTCATGAATATTACTCATAGAAATATCTATGAGTTCCAATAGAATATAAACACTCATATAACAAGTAAATTGCAATGAATATTTATATTATATATCACATTGATAAGAAAAT
Organism: Pinus taeda; assembly: GCA_000404065.3. Lineage (NCBI taxonomy): Eukaryota > Viridiplantae > Streptophyta > Pinopsida > Pinales > Pinaceae > Pinus > Pinus taeda. The sequence continues at coordinate 28,197 of APFE031210651.1, read as the reverse complement.
TAATAGTGATGATATTTACCTAACACAAGGAACATTGAACATATATATCCATTCAATGTAAATAGTATAATTATAAATTTCTGCCTAACAAACATTTCAATAAGGAATTATTCATGGAGTTGGTGCGATTTTACACGAAAAAATGTTTGCCTATCTTAAAATGGACATTAAATACAATATTCACCTTCCTTTATAAACTCTATAATAAATATCATATCCTTAAGGTTTTCTTTCGTATGCTTCCTAACCACATATTTAAATTCCTAACAAGATCATGTTGTTATTTAGAAATGTTGAAACACACCTTGTCTAAATTTGACTAATAGTTTTGTTGAATAAAATGTTCATATCCATCATAACTTGCATTGTAAATAAAATGTTCAAACGTAAATAACTAGAAACTAAAGTACATAAAAGGAATTTGTAATAAGGAAATATACATTTCTGATTTTTGTTTGTTTTGACGCTGAAATAAAGTAAATTTTATAAATATCAAAATTATAAAAATGTAGAAACACATTTATCAACAAATTTCAACCATAATAAACTTTGAGAAAATCACTTATTATAGTGGATAACAAGCATATAAATTGGAAAAAATATTTGAAGATGATTATGCTAATCTATCTCACATGAAATTAGACTCAATCCATGAGAAGCAAATAAAATCCTTATATTTAGTTCATTGACAACCCCAATAAACTATGTGCTAAAATTGCAAATGTTAAAAATCATATTTAAGCATGTAAAACTTAGGACAATAAGATTATTAAAATCCCTAAAAAATTCCAAGTGAATTTCTTAAAAATAACTTAAAATTTAGATATATTTAACTCGAAAATTAATCAAAACTAATTTAAGTAAGAATCAAAGATTCTAATAAATGTTGTACTCTACCTAAATTAATAAAAAATGGTTAATTTTCTATAAAGGAATTCTTTAAAGAGTGTTAACTGGTTTTAAAAAATAAAAATAAAATAATTGGATTTTTGTGGGTAGCTTATGCTTCCATAATAATTTTAAGAATGGTTACTTTCTTCCTTTTAGGTTGATTTGGAATTTTCCTTTTCCTTTGATATCATTTGGATGTTTATGGTGTTGAAGTTCATAACGACCATAAAGGCATGGCTAATGTACTCGAATTTGAGGTTCATACACTTATGCTTTTTCACAAAAGTATTAACTCTAAAACCAGTAAGCAAACCATCAATGACTTTGAAAATGAAACAAAGATGAAATACAAAATAATTTCATAATGGATAATTTATTTTAATATTTCAACATAAATTCAATAAAATAAAGTAAAGTTTAGTGCAAAGTATATCTTTTGAAAACATTACTTCAAAGTGTTGATAGTCTCCTTGCTATGATAAAGGCTCATGGAACCCATTTGCTATGATAAAGAAAATAAGAAAAAGCTACTCAAGATCTTGATGCAAAGAATTTCTCTTATTAATCTCCAACCAATTGAAACGGGTGAGAGATTCATTCTTTTATAGGATAGGGAGGCATCTAAAGCACCAATTGCAATCCATGTGCTCAATACAAGTGACTTTCCAACCAATTTTTGACCCCAATTCTGAGGTGGACAAGGTCAAAAAATAATAAAAATACTGAAGTGTTGCCTTAATAATGATTCACACATTAAACAATCAAAACACATGATAATTTTCATGGTACAATACCTATGTAACTGTATATTGGTCAAGTCTTGTCTATTTGTTTTACTATAACTCCATTTCAAAATTCTCATGGTCAATCTATGTCCAATGATGTTAACCTAAAATATTTTTAAGCACTCCATGGGTGATAGCATGGAGATGGGTTACACTTTTTGGCGAAACAAGGGCGTGTTTCGGTGAAAAAGGATGCTCGATTGAGCTATTTTAAGTGCTCAATCGAGTCACTTTTAAGCTCTCAATCGAGCTCCTCAAGTGCTAAAAAAATAGCTCGATCGAGCATTAAAACTAACTCTCAATCATGCTCATGTGTAACCCTAGGTTAGGAGCTCGATCAAGCCTTTCGAACGATCTTTAAGGCTTGATCGAACCTGAAAGCTGGAAAGTTTAAAATTTACATAAACATCGATATTAATATGCAAACTTTAAAACTATGAGTATTTGATAGTTTTAAAGAGTAAAATAAAAAATTATTAATTACATTTGAATAGGTAATTAACAATGGTGTGGATTAATTT
>APFE031210651.1:0-25980 GCA_000404065.3 Pinus taeda | reverse complement strand
TATCGTTGCTATTGGACCAAGGAGAATCTTGAGAAGCGTCCCCATCAATGGTGGCTGCTGGAAAAACAGAAAAACCAGACAACCGAACCTTGACCCTATGAAACCGTTACTATCAACATTGAGAATTCAACGACACTCTTGAAAATAATATAAAGATCCCATGCAATATTTTTTTTGGTGGGGTCTGCGTTCCTCGTAGTGTGATATTCAAAAACTCTGTATTTGTTTTACAATTCAAAATTTGTTTCTAGTGCCGATTATTTCCATTAAGAACAATCAAGAATCTAATGAGTTACTTGTCCTAACTCATGCATTTCCCACGAAATCTGAAGGATGCATTGCAAGGTTTTTTTGAGAAATCTCCTTGAAAGATTTAGGTGACTAGCGTTGGCATGTGATTAAGGTTGGTGAAACCAAGTAGGTATTATTAGAATTGAGGGATTTGTATTCTTCACTTGCAAACTCTGTAACATAACATCACTAAATGAGAATGTGGTTTAAGGAAATATGTCATCAATGGTTTATGCTTTTATATCAAATTTTATTATTAACTACACTATCTTATTAAATTGAGATGTGCTAAATCATAAAGAAATAATAGTGTAATTGCATAAATATATGTATTTATCTACAAGCTGGTAGTCAAGAGCAGGGCTGTTATATAACGTGTGCTTTGTAATATTTCATGTTTTGTTATTCTGTTAAGACTTTGATATAATTGGTTGAGTGGGAGTTTATAGCTCAAGAAACTTGATTTTCTGTTACATGTTAGTTATAATCCCAATTCAGGAAAAATGGCCTGATATAGATCTCTCTTGAATGAAGTCTAATTATATAAAAAAATATGTTTAATTATATTTTATTGGAATTGTTAATAAATTTGATAAATTATATATAGTAAAGTTTGAAATTAATTAATTAATTATATAAAATTTAATTTTTTTTTAATTTACAATTAATATAATATTTTTTATTTTTTTTCACATATATTATATATATCAGTTCACTTTTATATATTATCTATATTAGATAGTGCACAAATTAATTCATAAATGTGACTTCATAAAATTTTCAAATAAGTAAAAAGGTAAAATGTTGTATGTTGGTTGTAATTTTAAACACAAGTTGCTTTGTTCAAATGGGGAATTGCATGGAATTTAATAGACCATATCATATAAATAAAAATTTATGAGTATTTGTGTTATTAAGGGACTTTTTAAATTATGTAGCTGATTTCTAATTCTAAAAGTTTGTTATGAGCATGCATAAATGGGTTCTATTCTTAGCAAGATGATCTTCCCAAATCTTCTATTCCTCCGGTGTATCTTTGCATCTTTAGGGGAAATTGCTAGTTATATATTTAAGTATAGATAAACTATTTTTTTATTAGCTTTTCATGAGTTATTCTAAAAGGGAGAGGCTAATGGTCATCTATGTTTGCAAGTATGGAAGATATAGAATTTATCTAGGCTATAGTGGATGAATGGGTGAAAGCATGGAGCTGGGTTACACTTTTTGGCGAAAGGGCGTGTTTTGGTGAAACAATGATGCTCATTCGAGCAATTTTTGCTCAGTCGAGCTCATCTAGCGCTAGCAAATAGCTCGATCGAGCATTAAATTAACTCTCTATCGAGCTATTTTGTAAACCCAAGTTAGGAGCTTGATCGAGTTTTAAGGCTCAGTTTGCACAAGTGTGAAGTATATATAGAATTTCTTACTCCTCACATAGGTTTGCAATATAAATTTTTAAAATAATAAAATCATAAGGAAATCATAAATTTTAAAACATTATTTGATTAATTTGAATTTGAGTAATCTAAATTTAAAAGTGCGAAGTATATATAGAATTTTTTACTCCTCACGTAGGTTTGCAATATATATTTTAAAATAATAAAAACATAAAGAAATCATTTAAAACATTATTTGACTAATTTAACTGAATTTAAATGTGCGTATGAAATTATTTATAAAATAATAATATTATAAAATTTAGTTTAGTTTAGTTTGTTGTTCTTTTTTATATATTTATTATAATTTGATTTATTTTTATTGAAAATTTCTAAGTAAATTTTTTTCTAAAATGATTAAGTATAAAAATATATTATATTTAAAATCAAAAAAATAAACAAATTATCATTTTTAAGAATTTCAAAATTGAAAAAGCAAAGTTAAAATCTTTTATAGAAAGTTATCTATATATTACTATAACTATTTTCTTGGTAAAATAAAATAAAATTTGGATTTATAACAAGGAAAATTAGAGTTTGAAATCTATTTGAAATATTTTTAAAAAAATAAAAATAAAATTGTGGAATAAATTTTTTTATAATTGCCTTAAAGACAAGTAATGAGAGACTTCGTTTTTTTTTCTTCTTATTGTTAGATAATGTTTAACCACCTTAAGGGCTCAGTCGAGGGTTTCTTAAATCCTCGATCAAGCTATTTGAAATTTGAGTTTCAAACACTCCATCGAGCATTTTAAATGTTTGATCGAGTTGTTGAGGGCATAAAAAATAGAGTTTTAGCTCCTCTTCTTCATATTTCTCTAGGACAACATTTTGTACCCTAGTGGACTCCAAGTAGAATTTGCCCTTAAGTGGAAAAGTTGATCATGTTGGATTTAGGAAGAAACCCTCTTTCCAATGGCATATGAGTTTAACATTTTAGAATTCATATGATATTTTTTTATCTAATTTCTTTTAAACATAATACTTGAAATTTTTTGGGATAGTTTCAAAGTGGTTGAATAAAACATCAATAAGATTAAATATATACAATGATTTTTTTTCAAAAAATACCACTAAGTCCTCTTCAAAAGGGTACTCTTGGTTTTCCAATTTATTTAAAGAGTTGAAAAAATTCTTACGTAACACCGTGTCTCCAATGCAATTGAAATTATTACTTTGCCAATTTGAAAAATAATACAAAAATATAATTTTGCATAAAAAAATAATATTATATGAAAAGTTAGTTCTCTCCGGTATCATGCTTATATATAGTATCTATATATACTAATATTATATATATATTATATATATATATAAATTACACATTTTAGACTAAGTTATGCTACATGAACACACACTTCCCATTAAGCTCTGTGAAACTTTCCAAGGACAAGTATTGCATTTAATGGAAAATTTAGAGATTATATAACACTAATTTTTTTTGCAAAAAATATCATTAGGAAAACAACATAATCCTCCACATATTATCTTTTTACTTTGAATCAAAATTCACAATGCTTATATTAATTTTTAGAGCTGTAATTAGATAAAAGAGGAAAAAATTGAAATTTGATTGCCACATTGGGCCCAAAAATGTAACTCATATTCATGCATTCACCCATATACAAAAAAAACATAATGATGCTCATATGACGTTGTGTACACAAAATTTCTTGTGTACCTCTAACGATGATGTCGCAATCTAATCATTGTCAAATCCCAAATCACGATACTCATCCCAAGAAACTCTTACACATATTCCAATGTGATTAGATATGGTTTCATGTATGAACATATAACATAATGCAGTTACATAGATCACAAGAAATTGTGCATATACCTCGCGGCATGGTACACATTTCCAAATTTATAACTCCAAACCTATAATAGCATATCCAAATTCAACTAGGTGTTCAATGTTGACATAAATAAGATATATTAACACAAATAACTTAGCTGATGTTACCAATTTACTTAGGCATTAACCAAAGGGACAACCTTACTCCCGTTACATGTGTCTTTGGATTAGGACATAAGGTATTTCCAAACTCCTCTAAGTTCCAGTAGATGATAATGTTATCTTATGAAATGGGATATAAGGATAACATATGAATTAACTTCTAAAGTCATATATAATGTCGAGGATTTAAGTTTGGTCCAAATAGAATTATAATATGGCTTAGGTGTCTTCATTTGTTTTCAAATCCTTGTGAGAGGGAGCCTTTAGTACTTCAACCTTCACATGCGTTCCCTTTCTTTTATTATTATTTTTTGTTTTCTTTAATATTTTTTAATTCCTTTTGCTTTAGATAAGAATTATGCTCTTAGGACTTGCAGAAGTGGGGTCGGGGAGGTGCGAGAGTGTGGTAATGAAGTAGTTCTTTACTTAATTTATTTTTCTCTTCACTTCTTTAGTTTCTTTTTTTGCTTGTTTTAATTTACGGTTCACATTCTTTTTCTTTATTTTTCTTCATGACCCTTTTCTAGATGATTCTTGGTAATTCAACTATAAATTAGGGTAATGCTTATTTTATATGAATGGGATGAAAATGTAAGAATGTTTAACAAAAAATGTTAAATATGGATGGGACATGATTATGCTACCCACCCTGATTTCCTACCAGTGCTTAGTGGCCTAGACTTAGGAACACTCATTTAGAAGCAATTGTGTCCCAAGATGGTTAGAAATAGTAATAAGGTACCATCCGTACTATGTTATAAATGATAAAACATCCCTTGTATTCTAACACCTATCCAATAAGTTAAATCCTTAGAAATATTTCTAAGTAAGGACATTGTATAAAGGAAAACTATACCAACTTAAACTAAGGCATCTAAGATATCATCTAGCACATATGATACATAAAGCATAGGATCTGATATACCATTTTACATGAAAGGATGCAACCAATGGATGGAGAATAACACATCCAGGTTGATGAGTAGGAAGCTCATCACGTAGAAAAAAAATCCACCTTAAATGAGTGTGTCTCTAAAAGCGGTTGCCTTAGGGGAAACATATTATAAAGTCTATAGAAATCTGAAGCATTTTGAAACAAACTATAATGTTATGTAGCATGATAGAGTGTTCTGTAGTAACCTGTAGCATTCTATAAAAACACACCTACAACCAAAATTAGTGCTCAAAAACCAAAAACTCCCACACAAAATATCATTTCTCGTCCTAGATTAGAAAAATCCCATTAAAAAAACAATTTTAAATTCACCATGGGAACTTCATTTTATTGGCCAATATCTTATCACATTAATTCATAAATGGGTTTTTTAAATTATGAAAAAATATGTCAATATATTTTAGGTACCATAAAGGGGATATAAGGTACAAGGAGGTTTATAAGTATCGAAGATTATAAAATGGGCATTTAATAAAAATTAGGGATATCTAGTAAAAAGAATGAGTTCTTTTATTGGAAGATGCAATGGGAGGGGGTTCAAAAAAAGGATTTTGTAATATCCTTGATGCTTAAACCTGCCAATATTGTAACTGTAATTAATTATGTTATTGATCCTTGGCATGTAAACATAAATTAGCAAAGACCTAGAATAATTGTAATTACAAATTTTCTAAAGCTAAAGAAGAGGACCAACCTATATGATCCTAATATATGAAAGGATATATTGCTTGAGGATATCTCCCTATTGTATTGGTGATCCTGAACAATATCCCAATGATAATCATATTCAAGCCAGTAAAAGTCCATCTCAAAAAACCATCCTCATGACTACTTCCCGATATGCTCCATTGCAAAATTATGATCAAAGGTTACCTCAATTTGATGGCACTGGACCCACTACAACACAACAACACATATACAAAATGAATGAATTTGCAGATCTTGAATAAGTTGATCATGATGATGTTAAGATGAGGCTTTTAGCTTAAATATTTTCAGGAGAGGTTAGGAAGTGATATATATGTTTGACAACTAGAAGTATTACTAATTTCCAACAGTTTGAGCACACTTTCCATGAAAAATGGGAGGTCAAAAAGAACCCTTTTCATATTATGGTTGAGTATAGGAATATACAGAGGCAACCTGGTGAGACAATGGAGTTCTTGGCTAGATTTAATAAAAATTACAATTCCATACCTATCTACATAAAGCCTCTCCCAGGTCTGGCTATGATTTATTACCCAAATGGCTTTGATGCTAAAATGGCCTATCAATTGAGAGAAAGAAATCAAATAACTCTTGAATATATGCATAAGGATGCAATGTGAGTAGAGGCTAACTTGCTTACTAAAAAAGATCAAGTTGTTGGAAATAATACTGAGAGGGGGGGTCAATCAGTATTATCAAATCAATTACTTTTCATTTCACAATCATATTTGTATACGCTACTTTAGTTATGGGAAATTACGTATATACACAATTGTGTCTAAAGCAACCAGCGTATATCACTAAACTTATGATTCATTAAATGTTGATATTTAATCAGTGCATTAGAACTTCATTAACCTTAAGAACAATAAACAGGTGCAGTAAAACAGAACAAATCATCACACACATAAACACAAGATATAAGGTGGAAACCCAATGTGGGTGAAAACCGCGTGCTGCAATTCGTCGTTATCTTCCTTTAATAAGAACCTTCTTTTTACAATATATCTGTACTGGTGCAGTCTTATACCAGTACACAAGCTTCTACCTGCAGAAGGCTACAACCTTCTCTCGTTCTCCAGCTTTTCCTGGAAGGGAGCTACAACCCCCTTAGCTCTTGTACTAGCTGATGTACTAGTACATAGGTGCTGACCTACAGAAGGCTACAACCTTCTCTTTTCTTCCAGGGGCCACGTTTCATAAATTTTCAGACTGGATCCATTAATGACATCAATCAAACATCAAATATATCTGCATCAACCAATCTCCAACCAAAAACTGATTCAAGCAATCACTTCTCTGAATGTTGTAACCAAAAAATAGTAACAGTAACCAGACACCAATTTTGAACCCTAAACACTGTAACAAAAGATAGAAGTAGCTAAAACATATTTTGTGAGACGTACGCTACTTCAATATGTGAAAATTACGTGCATACGCTTCTGTATTAAGGAAAACCTTCTTATGCGCTTCTTTGAATTACTTAACCTGCGTGTATATGCGCCTTTGCAATGCCAAACTTGCATACAAATCTATAAAAGATAATTTACCCTTTTCAAATATTCAAATATCAGTTATACCTAGATTATCATATTTATAGATCAAGTGATGTGCCAAATATAACAGATCAAAAATCACACAAAGATACTTCTCTTCAAGCCTTAAGATCTTGACCCTTCAATAGAACTTATCCTTCTTCTAGCGCTCATGTTTCTCCTTGGTTTAGATCCATCTATGCACCGTAACCCAATGACTAGTATTCTAGATCTTTCTCTTCATAAGATATTCAATACTTGAGTTAATCACTTTTCCTAATGATCTCCTTCCCCATTTATAGTCTTATGCCTTACTCAATACCACAGTCGAAAACCACTTAGAACCAATACTATGGACCCAATACCTGGGTTCAACACGTCGAACGAGATACCATGGACCAAAGACATAGGTCCAAATACCATGGATTAAAAATAAGGTTTCCCACATGTACACGCTTTTTTGTGCATGAAAGTGTGTGCATACGTATATGTGCCTTTTGATCATCAAACCCACCTGTATACGTGACTTGGTTGAGAGGAACCTGCGTATATCTCTTTTTCTTTCATACTGAGAGCCTGAACTGTGATCTGTCATTTGAGTGAGTTGCCATCAAGGACAACACCTGTGTCATAATGCCAACAATCTCCCTCTTTGGCCTTGATGGCAACCCCAAGTCACTCAAAGTCATTCTCCCCCTTTTTCATCAACTGCAAAGGGTTATGCTCCCCCTAAGTACATGCTGAAATCTCTACTCTGCTGTGTTGTCCATGCTCCCCCTGATTGTAGGCAAGGTCTGCAAGAAGATGTTCTATAAGAAGAAACATGACTTTATACATCATAAATGACCTTCCTATCACCAAAGACTCATACATACATCCATCTCCCAACAAAGTGGGGATATACCAATATTGACTCATCCACTCAACCAAGTGGGGATACACCAAAGGTTTACACATGATAAAACAAGAACATTACATCATCCATCCCAAGCATAGAGTGGAAACCAAAGTAGGTCGTTACATGACCTTGATAAGACAAGAAATACATGACATAGAGACGAAATATCTACAATAAGACTATGACAGTCATCAACAAGAATCATCAGCAGCATTTGTCAATCATCATTCAGACCAAAAACCATATTCTCCCTCTGCACTTGTTCCACCTGAAACCAAAAACAACTATGAACTTGAACCAATATCTTATAAGATAATGCCAACAATGAATTATTAGAAGTATATATGCTCCCCCTCAACTTGTGCTAGATGGTCTCTGTCAGACCCATATCAATCTCTTTCCATCTTGAGCATGGCCCACTATTGTCTTCAAATCAACATATACGCGACTATATCCACAGAAACCATCATATGTACGCGGATGCTCCACATGAAACTCATGTACAACCACTTTTATCTGAAATAGACAAGTTTCAAAAGCAAGATGATGCATCAACTACTCCCAGCGTCTGTCTGAGGTATTCAAATGTCTCCCTGGGCAGTGGTTTGGTGAGTATATTAGCAACCTGTTCCTTGGAGGGAACATACTCCAATTTGACCTTTTGTTCAAGCACTTGTTCTTGGAGAAAATGATATTGATAGGTATGTGCTTGTTCTTTGAATACATGACAGGATTCTTTGAAATATTGATTTCCTTTGTATTATCACATGAAATGCAGATAGGTGGAGTATAAGTGATTTGAAAATCTTGCAAAGTTTGCATCATCCAAAGGAGATGTGTGCAGTAAGATGCAGTAGCTACATATTCTGCTTCAATTGTAGATAAACCAATTGAACTTTGTTTCTTGTTGAACCAAGATACTAATCTGGAACCCATAAAAAATGCACCACCACTGGTGATTTTTATGTTATCCACCTTCCTGCCCAATCTGCATCTGTATATGCATGAAGTGCGAGATCTGTATCTCTAGGATACCATAAGCCATAGTTTTGTGTTCCTTGAAGATATTTGAAAATCCTTTTAACCGCCTAAAGGTGTGCTTCTTTTGGATTTGCCTAGAATCTTCCAACTACTCTCACTGCATGCATGATGTTTGGTCGAGTACCTATCAGATAGAGCAGACTACCAATCATGGATCTATAGGTTGGTTGATTTATTGTTGCTCAATCGTCATTTGCGCTGAGGCTACATCCTGTTACCATAGGAGTACATACTGATTTCAAATATTCCATGCCATATTTCTTCAAGATCTACTTGAGGTACTTGGTTTGTGATAAAAAGATACCATCTTTATTATGTTGGATTTGTAAACCAAGAAAATATGTCAATTCACCAAGAAAGGACATTTCAAATTCTTTCTGCATCACCAAAGCAAAGTTTTGACTCATGGCTTCTTCATTGCTACCAAAGATGATATCATCAACATACACAAAAAGTATTAGCAATTTATCATTATCAATTTTTATATATAGATTGCTATCTATTGATCCTTTTGAAAAACCTTGTTGATGGAGGTATTTTTCCAGACGATAATACCAAGCCCTTGGAGCCTGTTTAAGACCATAGAGTTCCTTCTTAAGTCTGCATACAAGTTTTGGATCGTTTCCAAGGATGAATCCATCTGGTTGCTCAATATACACTTCTTCTTCTAAGTCTCCATTTAAAAAGGTAGATTTCACATCCATTTGAAATACTTTGAACTTCTGAAAGCTAGAAAGAGCAAGGAACATTCTTATGGCTTCAAGTCTTGCAACCGGTACAAAAGTTTCTTCGAAGCCTATACCTTCATGTTGAGCATACCCTTTACAAACAAGTCTGGCCTTGTTTCTAATAACATCTCCATTTTCATTAAGCTTGTTTTTTAATACCCATGTTGTCCCTGTGACATTCTTATCATTCGGTCTAGGAACCAACTCCCAAGTATTATTCTTTTCAATCTGCTCAAGTTCTTCATTCATGGCCTTGACCCAACATTCATCTTTGCATGCTTCACTTATACTTTGTGGTATAGTGGAGGAAATCAATGCTAGATAGCTTGAAGATTCTGAGGTAGTTCTTCTTGTTTGTACACCTACCTCTTTCTACCCCAAAATTTGAGTTTCTAGATAATTCTTCTGAATGTACCTGGATGGAGTCTTTTTCTTCTACCCTTATCTATTCTTCTGGTGCTTCATAGGTTTCTTCTTCATCAAAAATCTGATTTTCCGTTGAAGGATAGTCCTCATCATCTTTGAAATCTTCAGATTTTACCTGCCTAGCAATATTTCCTTCTTCATCAACCACTACATCAATGCTTTCAACAATTTTTCCAAGTCTTTTATTGTAACAATTATATCCTTTGTTGTGGGGAAGTAACCAAGGAGAATGCCTTCATCTGCTCTTGGTTCAAACTTTCCAAGGTTTTCATCAGTCCTTTTGATGTAACATTTGCTTCCAAAAATTTTGAAGTATTTTACCATAGGATTCTTACCATACCAAAGTTCATGAGGAGTCTGAGTGTTTTTTACCTGAACGTTTGACTTGTTGAGAATAGTAACAACAGCAAATGCAGTTTCACCCCAAAAGGTTGCAAGAGTTCCAGACTCATCAAGCATAGCACGAGCCATTTGTTGAACAATTTTGTTCATCCTTTCTACTCCTCCATTTTGCTGAGGAGTCCTTGCAGTAGCGAATTCTCTTCTTATTCCATGTTCTTCACAAAAATCGAAGAATTCATCCGAGCTAAATTCCCCTCCTCGATCAGACCTGAGGCATTTGATTCTGCGATCTGATTCTTTTTCAACCAAGGCTTTGAATGCTTTGTACTTTTCGAAATCTTCTTCTTTATGCTTCAAGAGTCCTATCCAACACATCCTGGAAAACTCGTCTGTGAATAATATGAAGTATTCTTCTCCTCGAGGTGACCTTTTCTTGGATGGACCACATACATCAGTATGGACAAGTTCAATTGGCTTACTAACTGATCCTTTTCTCAGGAAAATTAGTTCTAGTTTTCTTACCAAACTGACATGATTTTCATATTTTATTGTCTGGAATTCTGATGTCAGGGAGATCACAAACCGCCTGATATTTGCATGCTTTCCTTATTTGAGAGAAGCTTAGATGTCCCAATCTTTTGTGCCATAGCCAGTGTTCATCATTCTTGCTTAGATAGCAATGTTGTTTTCCTCCCTTGAGTATGTATAAATTATTAGGAGTTCTTATGCCTTTGATCATTGTTTCTCATGTATCAAGCTCACGAACAATACATCCATTTGATCGAAATATTACCTCATTTCCTTGATCACACATTTGACTGACACTCAATAGATTATGCTTTAAGCCATCAACATACATGACATTTCCATCTTTGACCTTTTCTTTCAAAAGAATAGAACCTTTACCTTTTATGAGTGCAAGGGTGTCATTTCCAAATGAGACCTTCCTTTCTTTTTCTAAAGCACTATATGACTAAAGTTTTCTTTATCACCTATCATATGTTTCGAGCATCCACTTCGATGTACCATTGATTTTCCTATCCTTCCGCATATAAGGCTATACCACATCTTTTTTGTTATGGTTCTTTCTTTCTCCATGTTTTGGGACTCAATGAAGCTTGCTCCTTCTGAGCTATTTTCCAAAACCTACTACTGCATTCAAAATCTTTATGACCGAAGTTGTTACAAATAGAACATTCTATTTCATTTTCAAGAGAAGAAAAGTTATTGTAGGTTATTTTCATGATTCTAGTCACACTCCCTTTATTTCATGCTTCTCTGGTCATGATGGTCTTGTATGCAACACATTGAGTTGCTTTGTGTCCAAAGTTATGACAAGAGAAACATTGGCCATTGAATAAATTCCTTCGATTATCAAACCTACCGTCCCATTGATTGTAGTTTCCATAGGCATTTATTCTTGAGGCAAATTGAGAATGATTTACCTGCAGTTGGTTGTAGATTCTATTCATCCTTGAAGTAGATTTCCCCCCATTTACTTGGTGATCTTTGTTCATCCTTGAAGTAGATTGACCCAAATTTACCTAGTGATCTACTTTTTTCTATCGATTGTCAATCTGTTCACTTCTCCTTGTTGCATCAAGATAACTTTTGGAGGTGGATGGCTTCTATGCTTGAGATGATTCTTCAGAGTATCTGAGACCTGTCTTGATTAGAGGAGAACGTTGCACTTTGATAATCTCATCTAAAGTTTCAGATCCTTTAGCAAATCTAAGATTAAGAACTTTTGTTTTCTCAATATCTTTTCTAAGTCCCACAATTTCACATTCTAACTTTTCATTGTGTTTTTCCCTTTCAGCAAGTTGGAATGTCAGAGTATCTATGATCATACTCATTTCTTCTAAACAGATTTAAGTTTAGAAATTTCTTCATAAAGATCATCTTCATCTATAGCATCCAAGAAATCATCATCTTCAAAAGCCATCAAAAGTCTATAATCATTACATTGCTCATCTTCATCACTAATTGAAAATCCATCACTGTCTTCATGAGTATAATAGCTCTTCTTACTTACATTATGTTTTATTTTCCATCTAACTGGTTCCTTACCTTTGTCAAGCTTGTCTTTATGAGGACACTTGGTTGCATAGTGACCGACTCTTCCATAAGCAAAGCATTTGAAAGGTAGATTACCTTTGAATCTTCCAGAACCCCATTGAAGGTTCTTGACAAAGTTTGATTCTTCCTCTCCTTTTGACATATGTCCTAACTCATTGTAATCTCCTTTTCCTAAAGCTTTGAATGCAGCTTCTCTCCTATCTGATGGTCCCCCTTTCTCATTTCAAAAGCAGTTATAGTTTTGTGCAGCTGTGACATGGTAATGCTCTGTAGATCCTGCTTCTCTTCTATGGCAGAAACGTTTGATTCAAACTTAGAAGACAAGGATCTTAGCACTTTCTCAACCAAAGTAACTTCTTTTATTTCTTCACCCAAGTTTTTCATATGATTAATAATCTCATCTATACGTAAGAAATAATTAGCCACACTTTCATCATTGTGCATTTTGAGATTTTCATATTGAATTCTGAGAGTTTGTAGTTTTGCACGTTTTACCTGATCGTCTCCTTCGTAACTCAGAATGATCTTGTCCCATATTTCTTTTGCGGTTTTGAGCTACATAACCTTGACAAATTCTGATTGAGATAAACTCCCTAATAGAGTATTGACATCCTTTACATTTTTTTCATACTGTTTCTTACCAGCCATATCTATAGGAGTTGTTGATGGAAATTTGTATCCTATTTCCACGATATCCCAAACTTCTGTACCAAGAGATTGAAGATAGGATTTGATTCTTACCTTCCAATAGATGAAGTTGCTCCCATCAAAGATTGGTGGCCTGATAGATGCCTCTTTTTCGCAGTTGCTCATGATGATAGATCTTCCTTCAAGTGATCAAGCTTCTTCTGAGGGACCTGCTCTGATACCAATTGTTGGAAATAATACTGAGAGGGGGGGTGAATCAGTATTATCAAATCAATTAATTTTCATTTCATAATCAAATTTGTATACGCTACTTCAGTTATGGGAAACTGCATATATACCCAACTGTGTCTAAAGCAACCAGCATATATCACTAAACTTATGATTCATTAAATGTTGATCTTTAATCAGTGCATCAGAACTTCATTAACCTTAAGAATAGCAAACAGGTGCAGTAAAATAGAACAGATCATCACACACATAAACACAAGATATAAGGTGGAAACCCAATGTGGGGGAAACCACCTGTTGCAATTCGTCTCTATCTTCCTTTAATAAGAACCTTCTTTTTACAATATATCTGTTCTAGTTCAGTGTTATACCAGTACACAGGCTTCTACCTGCAGAAGGCTACAACCTTCTCTCGTTCTCCAGCTTCTCTTTGAAGGGAGCTAAAACCCCCTTAGATCTTGTATTTGTTGATGTACTAGTACGTAGGTGCCGACCTACAGAAGGCTACAACCTTCTCTTTTCTTTCAGGGGCCACGTTTCATAAATTTTTAGATTGGATCCATTAATGACATCAATCAAACATCAAATGTATCTGCATCAACCAATCTCCAACTAAAAACTGATTCAAACAATCACTTCTCTGAATGTTGTAACCAGAAAGCAATAACAGTAACCAGACACCAATTCTGAACCCTGAACACTGCAACAATGGATAGAAGTAGCTAAAACATATTTTGTGAGATGTACACTACTTCAATATGTGAAACTTGCATGCATACACTTCTGTATTAAGGCAAACCTTCGTATACGCTTCTTTGAATTACCTAACCTGCATGCATACGTGCCTTTGCAATGCCGAACCTACGTACAGATCTATAAAAGATAATTTACCCTGTTCGAATATTCAGATATCAGTTATACCCAGATTATCAGATTTATAGATCATGTCATGCACCAAATATAACAGATAAAAAATCACACAAATATACTTCTCTTCAAGCCTTAAGATCTTGACCCTTCAATAGAAATTATCCTTCTTCTAGCACTTAGGTTCAACAGATTAGGAATCCAAACTTTAAAAGGCCTCAAAATCAAATAAGACGAAGAGAGCAGCGAAGAAGACTTCCTTTCCAAGAAAAAATTGCAGAAGAAGGAGAGGTTTTTTTATTCATGTCACCATGAGCTAGAAACTTATTGTTTTATATTTTCACTTGAAGACAATCATGAAGATAATATAACAACATGTTCTCAACAAGAGAATGTTCAGTTACAATAGCTTATAGAAAGCAAACATCCTGGCTATGTCAGTTATGACAGAAATGAAGAACATGAAGAAGATACCAAATTAGGTGAAGAAACTTTTCCCTTCTATTTTTTTTCATTTTAATTACTGAAGGAAAACATTCATATTGTTATAAGTTTGCAATCTCATTGTCTTAACATCGAACATGAGGAAAATCATGAGTTTGGTTATGGATACATTCTACCCTTATATTTTTCCTCATTTGAATGGTTGAAATAAAATTATAAAATTACTAATGAAGCAGGTTAGTAAGCTAACAATAGCATAGATTGGCAACATCCTTCTAATGTATTTGATGATCCTATTACTTGTTATATGGAAGAATTATTCAATTTGAAATCATTGCCATTGAGTAACCATGAGATTGAATACGCAGTTGGAGGGTTGAAACATGAAGAACATTGTGAATTAATTCAAGGTAGTTGTATGCCATTTAGTTTTGCTTCTTTTGAGTCCCCCAAGCAAATTTTTAAAGCTATCACTGAAGCAAAAGATGGTGAGCCTAAGAAATATCATATAGTCTCATTGGAAATAATTAAAACTAAATTGCAGCAGTCTTCTCAGGTTTTCAATGAAATTTAGCTAGTTATTTGGATGGTTTCTACAAGAAAAATTCTCTTCCTTTAGCTAGTTGTGAGCCTGAAAACAGGGTGTTGAAGACTTCGTTTGGAAACCAACATCATTGTTTTGTCCAACTGGGGTTCCATTACAAAATTCAAATGAAGGTTTGAAACCCTATCATGACAAATATAAGATGAAATTGCATGAAAGCAAGGATGCATATAAAGGTTTATATTCATGGTGTGTAGACCACTTGGAGAAAAATTTTAATCTATCAGATGCGATGAATTTCAGATTTCATTCATTCGAGGATCCTTTTACAAGCCTATTTGAATCATAATTTAAGGTAGATATTATTTTTTTCATGAGTGCAAAGATTGGATTTGGTTTGAGGTTTCAGTTGCTTCTGCCATTTAATGTTCCAGTTTTTATCTTGTTGAAGCACAATCAAGCAATCAAATTATGTGAGTAGCTACTTGATTGGCTTTACTAGAAATTTGAGATCACATGATTCAACACTTGTTCTACACAAAGTAGGATAAGTAGGAAATCGTGTGCAATAAGCTTTCTTGCCATGCATCTCTGTCAGCATGTGTATTTTCATATTTTAGTTTGAACATCTTTTTCCAAAAGTGTGCAATTGTGATTTCAGAATGTATAGTGGTTTTGGTCTGAGCATTAGTTTGTGGGTTGTAGTCTTTGAGTTGGGATCAGCCCAATGGAAAAGGCTACTAGTCTACAATGTTCTTGGCACCTCATAGGGAGGATGTCATCCCCATTGGAGCCAATGTTAGGGTCCTATAATATACGAATCCCAACCACTTTTGTCTTACTATTTCATTTGAGGTAATTTTAATATTCGTCTCAGTTTCATGAGTGTCATGATCAAAAGGGGTTTTTATACAAAGAGGTCAAATTTTTCAAATTGTCATTGTAAATATTTTGAGTCAAAAAAAGAGTCATTTTTTCCATAATATGAATTCTAAGGTCATAATGAGTCATGACAAAATTGGTCAATCACAAGTTTTTTATGTTGATGTCATGTCAGTCATGAAAGTTAGTTTGAGAGTTAGCTATTGGTCAAGTGTTTCATGTCAAGCTCATCATTCCAAAAGATACCCCTCTCATCGTATCTTTCACATCATCAAGTGGTCCATTATCATTCCAAAAGGAGGTTTCAGTGGCATGGAGTGTTTGAATTTGTTTGAAAGTCTCTCATTCTCCCTCATTCAAACTAGAACTGATTCTAGAGTAGTTCAAAGGTCAAAGAAGAAGGTTGCAGGCATAGAGGAGGATTTTCTACGAATGTTGCAGACCTACTATAGAACTAAACCAATTATTGTGCAAATAATAAAACTCTCCCACACCTCCGAGTAAGGACATTTTTAACCTCTTTTTGGATTTTGTATGATGTAGGGGACCTTTATTTCATATCCCAACAAGTTTAAAATCTTGAGGAAAACCCGAGTTATACAAACCCACGATTGCATAGGCAGTTGCTACACATTTGCTGCGAAAGTCAGTTTGTCACCCCCTCTGACCTTTCCTCCACCATATCTCTTAAATCCTATGCCCATTTTCCCTAAAAAATTTACAGTAGATGTATGGGGCTGAGATGAATAAGCCCACTTAATTTCAGCTCAAAATGATTCACGGTTTTCGAGAAACAAGCTACCATCACCTACAACCATTTTTGGATTTTCTTGAGATCCATGTGTCAGATTTGGCTCATAATTGTTTTGGAGAAGCATCATGATGGTAATAAATTTTTGTCAAAATTTCAACTCAACGGGATTCACCGTTTAGGAAATATTCACAAAATATAGATTGTTGCTCAAGGAACTAAAAAAGTGGGGGTTAGTCAACGAGGAGGTTTGCAAGCATTGTGAAGCCTATCTCAGAAGTTCAGTACCATCACATATATATTTCAAGAATACCCATTTTCTCCATTTTGTCAGAGGAGGGTTGCAACCATATAGAACATGGAGGGTTGCTTTGACTTG
The DNA here is from genome assembly GCA_000404065.3 of Pinus taeda. Classification (NCBI taxonomy): domain Eukaryota; kingdom Viridiplantae; phylum Streptophyta; class Pinopsida; order Pinales; family Pinaceae; genus Pinus; species Pinus taeda. The sequence goes on along the minus strand of APFE031210651.1, from coordinate 8,838 downwards.
CTGCAAAACTGGCTCATTTACGGTGAAACTAGATAGCCAGCACCATTTCACTTGATATTTCGAATTTTTGGTTTCTAGAATCAATTTGGTTCATGTGATAAATGGAATATAGTCTTAGGACGTGTAGTTAATGATTATTTACAAATATTCCAAGTTGGCAATGTTTTACGCATAGATTGGTAGTATGTAAAACCACCCTTATTTTTGGCTATAGCTCTTCCCTTAAATAAGCTTGTTTATAAAATTGAAGATTCCATGTGTTTATGTTTTGCACAAATATCCTTTAGCAGCCATACCTAGTCACAAATCTAAAGCTATTTCACAGAAACAATTTTGAAACATTTTGTGCCCTAGCTAGCATTGGGATTTTTCGTGTCAAGGTGAACATTTTGCCTTTTTTAGGAACAAAAGTTTGAAAGAAGTATATGGCATGGTTATTAAAAATTCAACATCATCATTAGTCTCTTAAAATTATCTACAAAAATACTTACCACTTAAACCATACAAATGAAGATGGTACTGCACTTTTGAAATGGACGTTGCATTTTTTCCCACAGGAGGTTTTATGATATTTTGAGGTGTTGTATGGTAAAGATAAGTTTCTGAAGGGGAAGGTGACCATGTGAAGGTTCATTTTCATGCTTTGGAGCCATTAATCATCTCTGAAACTTACCACAAGTACCTAAACCATCAAGCATTGTGTTTTATGGCACTAAGTTTCTGCCTTGTTGAAGAAATTGGAGTGTTGCACTTCCAAACAGAGTTATGTTTGAGCAAGACATCTCAGCTTAAACTTGATGTAATTTATTTTTTTTATGGTTTTTGTAATTATAATAAAGTAGGTAGTTACTCATGAGCTCAGTTTGGAGCTAAGATATTAATGTAAAATTCTTAGGAAAGTATATAGTTATGTAGTTCATAGCATTAAGTAGTTAGTTCTATTTTAATCGCAGAATTCCTAATGAGGAATTCCACCCCTAGAGGTGGGAAACGACTCTTTTGACTCTATATTATGATGTACATGTAATTGAAAATGGGTTGGTCATATTAGAGAGAGAGACACACATTGAATGCATTGTATTTTCTAAATATTGTTCCCAGTGAATGAAAGACAAAAGGTGATTTGTAGGGATACATGTGTTAGATCTTGATGGTGTTGTGCTTCTTGTATATTGTAAGTTTTTCTTATGTTTCTACATCTATTGAATGTATGTATTCATGCTTGGAAGAGCTAACTTTTGAATTCATAATTCATCTTAATGGTGCTCTAATTTAGCTTTTACCAAGTAATATGTGTTTTCCTCTTAAAGCAATATTTAGAATTCATCTACAGTTTTGATGCTCTAATTGTTTTTTTCACCTTTCCTATACCCACCCTCCTACAATGATTTAACTTGACTTCCTCACCAAGACTACCTACCTTTCCCCTGTGGAAAAAACCTTTCTCTCTTCATCAAATCACTAGACAAATAATAACTTTGACACGACTCCATGCCCAATGCTTTTGTCTCCTTTATTACCAACAAACCTTTGAAAATAAGACCTTATTGAGCTCTATACCTAGTCTAATATCAAATTATTTGAACACGTTAAGTGATAGAACCATCTCGAAGGCTAAAAGGGATAGATTCTAGCCTGAAAGTGGTTTGTGGTTACCTATGGAATTTCTCTCCTCATCATGGGGAAATTTATGGAGTGCTAACAGAAAGCATGGTTGAACGCATAATGTTAATGTGTGTTTATGATTATGCATCTGAAATGGATAGGTAAGAAGCTAAAATCATTATAGTTAGTACTAACTCATGGAACCAATATCACATCATTTCAGTTGTTAGACATTCCAACCAAGGAAGGCTGCATGATGATATGGCTGCATATGAATGGACTAGAGAAAGATTTGATTGATGAAACAAAGCCACAAAAGATAAATATAATAACTAATTTTCTTGTGTAAAATAGTGGGTTGAATTGAAGGGGAAATATTTACCCTGGTTGAAAATAACTACTTAAGGGAAATATAGCAAAGTGCTATGGACTTGAACTATGTATATAAATTAAAAAGGGAGAACCTTGAAATCTCTTTCCTACTGATATTTTATTAAACATACAGTTGGAATGTAAAATTATAGAGGCCTAAGAATGACTACATAGGTTAATCAAAAGGGTAAGGGTCTTGGTATACCCAATATTGAAACGACTTATATGCATAAGAGTGTAAGGGAGAGGGACCCCTAGGATGTTAAAAGAAGAAATTTTGGTTTTGGTTGTTTTGCCTTTTTTCTAAAAGAGGACGAATTTTGAAGTGCCTTCAGCTAGAGCATGTTGATTTATTGTTGATATATGCTAATTTATTAAGGAATGATTGTACATGTCAATAGAATAAGTTGTTTGTTGATTGGAAGTGCTAAAGCACATGTTGATATTAATTTGATTAACAAACGAAGTATGAATGACATTGTGCACTCGGAAAAAATAAAAACAATGTTTGGTAATTTGACATTAAAAGATGACTTGTTCGAAGAGGGATATGAGGCAAGGAAGTACCTTAAACCATTGAAATAACCCCAAGGATAATGAAAAAGGGATGAAATGCTATAGAAGGATCCAAATGGAGACCCTTGACAAAAGCATAAGATAAACATGCATAGTAATGGAAACCATGTAAATATTGGAATCAACCATACTGCAATGATGGGTAAGTTGAAGGAATTGGGTAAAAAATCCTTCATGTTGAGTTTATATTTCTTTTGAAATAATTTCAGTGGAATTCATATATTTCATGAATACCCAAGAAGGTTATGTCCAAGGAAATGAATTTCCAACACATAAGATTGGGTAAAATATTATAAATCTAAGAAATAATTTAGACAATTGAAGTGATACATTCATAAGTCAAATAATTAAATTTTTGATTATGTAAGGAAAATGTTGCCTTGTGAAACTGTGAACCCTGTGAGAATGAAATTTAATCCACCAGCAAGGTTGTGAGCTCTGAAAAGGGGATGGAGAAGAAACTGTTGAGTCATGACAATTTGGGTGGAATTGTAGTTTAGCCCTATGAATTAGAAGGTCAATGAAGAAGGCTTAAATCTATTTAGGATCCTGAAGGAAGTTATAAATTTGTTAAAGCTGAAGAAGAGGAAAAAAATATACATATCCCAATGTCTAAAAGGGTAGCTTACTTGAGGAAGCTTGTGATGGGGATTTTAAATTTTTCTATATTCCCTAAAATTAGTGATGTTGACTCCTGATGTTCGGGTTGTACTTATACCCAACTGCCAAATAATTTATTAGAGAGATGGCGGGGAGAGGCAATAGACTATCCCAAGTGTGGGTTGTGTACCATGTGGCAGTTCATAGTTGATTTTGCAACCTAAGGAAGGACCACATGGGTCTCATTTTAAATACAATGTTCATGAGAAAAGGAAAAGATTCTATCCATTGGAGTAACTGGGGAGAGAGATACTATGTGGGGAAAGAAAAAAGATTACATTATGAACAAGCAATAGGTAAACCTATGTGTGGTTTTTGGATTACATGGGATGTGTGAGAGTGGCTAGGGTAGAGGGAGAGAGAATAGTCCCTTAATTCATTGTAGGAATACAAGAGAATCCCTATTTAAATTTTGATTGGAAACTAGTGAGGAACCCTCAAACTGCATCGGGTAGATTGAGAGGAACTTGGTTGTTTGGTTATATTATGCACTAGAAGCATTTAATAAAAGGAGAATCACATAGGGACTATAGGAAGCCATGAAAGTATTTTATTTTGTGATTTGTAGGCCTATAATGGCCATACTTTATTGTGTGGATAATGCAAACTCAATGTTGGAGGGGAAATACTTTTGTTTCCTACAATTGAAGGAGATTGGCTTTCAAATTCTATACACTATATTGATCCTTTGTTGAAATTAAATTAGAGAAGAATCCTTCAGACATCGAATCTAGGTCAAAAATTGTAGTTTAGTTATGCCTATGGTTGGGTGGAGAGTGGTTGTTCTTTCTTCAATTTCCAACAAGTTCAAGTGGAACATATAAGTATAATTTACCTACCTTGTAAATACAATACTAATAATGTTCCATGCTTCATTTTTGAATGCTATGTTGTTACACTATGTACATCGGTAATGATAGACAAATAGTTGTTGTAATGTTATGTGGAATGAGCATGAATAGATATTTGATAACTAGCATAACTTGTTTGGATATGGCTATGCATTTATATTATAGATATGAATGCTATATACAATGGAGTCCTCTCTTACGTAATTGTGACATTTGTTTGTTATGTGTTCATAAATGGAAAGTTTATATTTGGTTGTAATGAATGTACACACACAAACATGCCAGCGTGGGTCTTTGTGTAAACTATAATGGTGGAGTAAGTATGGAATGTTGATGGGAGATTAAAGCTTCATATATATATCGATATGAGCTCAATTGTGGGCCTCCCTAGTTTTGAAATTTTGGGAGTGAGATTCTTGATGCTACTTTGATAAGTGTAGATAATTATTTTCCCTTGAAATGGATGAAGAGCTCAGAATTTCTTGAGAGTAACTACGCAAAAGTAGGAATTCACTTAGTGAAATTTAGATTTTGGAGTCTCAACCTTAGCACCTAGTTTCATGGGATGACAAGATCCATGACTAAGAGCCAACCATAAGGGGGTTTACTAGGATATAGAGCCCTAAAAGAATGACTCTCCAATGTGGCACTAATCTAGTTAATAGATGACACTTAGCATCAAAATCTATGTTAACTACGTATGTTACTAAAGAGTACAAAGTATTAATACACTGGGACTTTTGAAGGATGACATCATGATGACATGTTGGTACTACGTGGAGGACATGTGTCACCCAGATTTGGTATTTTTTGAATGGAAACATGGAAAATATGAATGACATGTGGCACACATAAACAATGCCACATGGTAGAGGACCCATTAGCATTTTCCACATATCAGGTGGTGATTGGATGTTGGCGAATGAAGTGGAATGTTGAGTGATCATACTGACATATCAACTTATTAGGAGTTCATGAGAGTTTCACTATGGAAAAATCCTTAATATATTGATATTTTAAAATACATGTTAGTAGTACCATGTGATAGAGGACTTATCAACACCCACCACATTTTGAATGTTGATTGGATGTCAAATAAATGAGGTGGAAAGATAAGATATCTACCAACCTATTGGCATATAAAGAATTTGTAAGGAATAGTGGATATATGGATTTAACAATATCTTGGCATCCAGTATTGTGATATCATCATATTAGCATATTGAAATACTAGAGTTTTGCAACAATATGCATATTGGCACATTATAGGTTGTAAAATATACCATATTGACATATTGGAGGTTTCGTTAAAAATATATATCGGTATATCAAGATATTGAAACCTCAGGAGGATTGGAAAACTCCATTTTTATAAATAAAATGTCAATATGGATGGGATACAATGCATTTAACTATCAGTAGACATGGATTAGTGTGGGAGAGACATGTGGACAAGGGTTACCACATCTAAGCCACATGGATTATATGGTTTATGAAGTGGCCCTTAAGGGGTGAATAATCACTGGGGCATAAATTTGTGTCTAAAGCCAATAATTAGATGAAATTTTTGTCTTTGGAAAGCTCTCGATGACAAAAAGACGATGGAAATATCAGAATTGTGATGTGAGGTGATGGATAAAAGAGGTAATTTAATAACCCTATTTTCATAATAAACCTTGAAGGTAAAGTCTAGTTACACCCTACAACCCAAATACAACATTAGGGTTTAGGTGGTGCTATAAATTTTGGGAGACATTTATTATGATTTAGTGAAAGTATGGGTGGTCTTTAATATCCAATGAACACACATACAATGTCATAGGTTCACTAAGTGAAGGGCTTGTGCCATTTACACTATCACCATGTGTCCTTTTTTTGGCAATAATTTATCTTATACTCGGGAAATATTATTAGAAAAAATGGAAAATAAAATGGTACATTAGGCATAAAAATTGTCCAAGATGAAGGCCTATCATAATGTTGCCATATCAATAATTTTGTAAGATAACGCCTCTAAAACTCTGGTTTCAAGGATATTTGGGTGTAATTATTATCAAACTACTCCCAAAAGTATTGCCAATGATGTTTTCTATAAAATTGTCCTCCAAAGTCTTTCAAATGATATTTTTGGGGATTGTTTTTACAAAACTACCCTTAAAATTCACTAATATTAAAATTTGCACGGAAAATTGTACAAAATTATCACTGAAAAAATAAATTTCACTAATATTTTTGAAGTTTCAATTAAGAAAACCATTAATAATATTTTTTGAGATTAAAATTATCCTTATAAAAATGTTTGGAAATAGTTTTTCAAAATACAACCTTTTAGCAAAAACCCCCCACCAAAGGGGTATGTACTTTATTGTAGTGAGAACTCCATTACGTAGTCCTCACCATGGACTTTATGCACCATTCAATTTCATAACATCATATCTCAAGTCCATAAATGATATGGTGATGCTTCAAGGTTACTGTAGGTATATTATATTAGAATGGTGCCATTAAGAAATCTTAAAGAAAATTTTTGGTATTTTCCTAAGATTTAAAAGAAAGGAACTTGCGTTTCATGATACTAATAATATTTCCATAAAAACACCATCTAACTCCATCCACTTCATATAATTTTGAGTTCTCCCACCTAAACAAATTTATACCTTGCACATTGATCTGAAATCACTCGTAAATGACCTCAAAGAATTAATGAAGGTATTACAGACTCATGTGTTGGGGTGTGCCTATGTTATTTTATGCAACGGATCAATAAGATTGTGAAATACACAGGCACTGAAACAGTAAGAGAAACACAGTAAGCAAACACATAAACACAACAACTTTAATAAGGAGTTCACACAATCCTCCTAGGCTACCTCTCCTGGTCCAGCCTTCAGTGGTGGAATTTCTATTGTGTCTTAAATTAGATTTTTTACAATATGGAGCTCAATTTGAGTCTCACTTAATAGATTATGATCCGTAGGATTGTAGTTGGATCCCCCAAGTTTCTAGAGTACACAGATTCCCCTTATTGAATCTTGACCTCAACTTGTCTCAGTGGTATGAGTCTAATTTGGCACTCAGTACTTGACAGGTATACACAAAAGAGTTGCTTGAACCTCTCAAGCCTTCTCTAGAGTTCACAGACTCTTGGACTCTCTCTGCCTCTGTCTGCTCGATGTTTTCTTTGCTCTGTAGGTCAGCTCAGCTTCTCTGTTCTCTGCAATTTTGCTTCTCTCTCTTTCTGCCTCCTCTTCTTACTCTCTGTCTATTCATGGCTTAAAGCTAATTTGCTCCCTGACTGTTCGTTTCCTCTTCCCGGCTCTCTGGATCTCCTGCCTCTGTCCAGTTGAATTCCCTTGCTCTGCATCATCATCAGTAAGCAATGCTTCATAGAGAGATGGCCACCTATTTCCTCACGAACTGAGTGTCAGTTTTCTTTGAACGGTCATTATTTCCATTGCTCTAAGGTTGTCTGTGAAACTGATTCCTCTACCAACTCATCGGTCATACCGAACCTCAAATCTCATATGACTCAGCCTATTTCCTTATCGAATCCAGTCATCCATCGGATCATTTCTCTGCCGTTGATCTGGAGCCTCCAGATCCTACAGTCTCTGTCCATATCGGGTGGGTAAGTAGCATGACCTTTACCTGTCTGATATGAGCAGTTTTCTCTATCATCTACTGGACCCGCATCACCCAGTGTATGGCATCAGACGGGACTCGGTCAAACCCGCTTACTGCTTGAAGCCTTTTCGATATCTTGCCAATTTTAGCGCGAGACCTGCCTTTTGATGGAATTGGCGATTTCCGTATGATTTTATGCTTTCCTCATCACCGAGTGCTTGGGGGCTTTCCTTCACTGAGGGGGACGCCCTACGATACGTGATTAGCGCTTTAGCGCTAATCACGTATTAGAAACTGCCTTTGTTTTTTGATTTGACCTCCTATTTGTCAATTTGTGCCAGTGCACAGTCACCATGGGCCAACGGTCCGCACGCTTTGACCGAGGGTCCTCATTGTTCTGTGATGACCATAAATTGCCATTGTTTAGAGGTTATTTTGGATAAGCTTGAAGTCCATAAGACTTTGAAACTTCGACATGAAGTTTTTGCAGAGTTCAGGAAACTTTAAGAGAGTTTAAGGATCCAATTCGGATCACGGCCTTCCCACTGAAAAATCTTTTGTACCACCAAAAGTTGGTTTTCAAGCGTCAACTAAGTGAGGGTATAGCTATCTCACTTGTCCAACCTATATCCACTTTGCACTACTTGGCTTTGAACCCTTGAGTCCAATCCTGAGGTAATCAATATCTCCCCTGCGTGTCTTCCTTACCTTCCTGTCCGAAATTGTGTCTTCCTGCAATTCATTGAGATATTCAAGTAATAGGTCATCAATAGAATGCAATTGACTCTGCTCTTCAGGATCTTCAATTAATGAGGATTCAAATAGTCTCAAGTTGTCTGCATTAACCACTGAGTAGATGTGCATGTAAGCTGGTAAATCAGGGTGAAAAGCACTCTCAGCCATTTTCTCAAGTATCTTGAAAAGTCCATACCTTATTGGCTTTAGATTTTTATCTTCACCTTGCATTCTTTCTTTGCTGATATACAACCAAACTTGATCACCAACTTGGAAACTATGCTCCATCTGATGCTTGTCATGCCTTGCCTTATATTTGGCTTGGCGCTTTTCCAACTGTTCTTGTACTGCCTGGTGAATCTCTTGAATTTGTTCAATGAACTTGGTTGTCTTGTCCACATCACTATGTCCATCA
>APFE031210647.1:0-12355 GCA_000404065.3 Pinus taeda | reverse complement strand
GAAAATAACCCGCTCTGATACCACTCTATAACACCCTCCTCCCACATCTACCCAAGTAACCAACCAACCTGGGCAAACATGTGACGATAAGTTACTATGATATGATTCAACTCCTTATGTGTCAGTTAAGGAAGTGGAACCAATGGAACACATCACACAGACCTTCCACATCAACAACAAAACTCCCATGAGCCATCCCAACCACTCAGGTAACCAACCCTTGAGACCAACTAAAGTTTTAGTACATCAAACCCCTGGACTCTCCCGTGATGGGAAAGGGTGCATCTGGGAGGCTCCAAATGCTCCCACAACAAGGGCAAGGGAGCTTATGGGGAATTTTTTACCCAGTGTTGTTCCTGCAACTCTGGGATTTGTGCCACTTTTTGCAGGCCCAGAGCCCAAGTCATTGCCTAGAACTCAATGACACCTTCAAAAATGAAATTTCACAGTGGAACAAGGATACATTTGCAAAAACATCAACAAGGAATAGACTGGACCCCTACTAGCCATGACAGGCATTTCAACAAACATGTCACAAACATGAAAGCTACAAGTCTTAAAAACAAAACTGAGCAGAGGGGTCTCATAATGATCTGAAAATCGCTAAGAAGCATTGATGCCTCAACGCATTAGCTACAATTTCATCTAATAGGCCATATATACATTGTTCATTCATTTACAAGTACAAACACGATATGAGCCAAACATCACAACCGTTATAAAACTCATTCATAACCAACATATAAACATCAAAGATGCTACGCATAGAACAACCATATAAGCCACGTAACAATAAGCATATTTACCCATCAATACCAAGGAGAAAGATAGCTCTTATTCATGATTGCATAGGACGACCAGGTATGGGACTTCCACGAACCACCCGACCGTAGACTATGCTGAACCAAATCTTTCTTTCAACTAGTCACCCCCATGCCATATTCCAAGCATGAATGTGGGATATCATGAAATAAATCCATCAAAACCGAATCAGGGCTTGAAGAGGTCAAACCACCTCAACCCTCAACCAGTGATTCCACCTCACAACCATACATCACTAACCATAACTAGATCCGTCTTTACCAAAGTTGTCCAGGGCTCCAAAGCATTTGTTCCAACTTGACTTCTAGGATAAGTAACTCAAGCTACAACTGTCGTCGGGCTTCTAGAGTGTTTGTCCAACTAAGGCTTCCAAAGCATTTGTCCAACCAAGGCTTCGAGAACTAGTAACTCAACCCAAGCTATTACTCAGTTTTAAGTATCTCATTTGGTTTTGTTCCTGTAATGAATTAGACAATAGTTGCAATTTTACTTTTTAGTTTTTAGTTCATGATTTGGAAATAATGATAAGAGTATAAATCGAAACTCTGTTTTCATTTCTTGATTAAACTTTGTTTCCAGATCTTACTTAAGCTCTTTTAATTCTCATCTCTTTATGTTCTTAGCAGTCTTTACAAAAGTTAGATTTAAGATTTTTGTTAGATTGTAAATCATTAGGGATTAAAGGACCAAAAACCCCCAAAACAACATAAAACACAAAAACAACGAAGTAAGAAGGGCCATCTAGCACAAAGAGTGCACTACACTTCATCAATTTACAATACCCGGATTGATAATTTATATAGAGCAATTTAGGACACTAAATTGACCAAACACATGTCATAATCCATAGTCAACTCATAGTCATTAGACATAATGCTACAACTATCACCTATTACACTATAATATATGCCATCTATCTCAACACATATGTGTGAGTGAAACCGTCTTAAAACAAGATCATTTCTTGATTCAATCTTATAGACACATACTCATATCATGTGATTAATCAAACATTCAACAACAGATAGACAACATAAGCAAGTTCATACCTTAATGTATCTAAGGGGAGGCTATCTTGTCTGCATAATCAATCTAGTTAGCACGATATAACTTCACAACACATCAACTCGAACACAAATAATATCATGATATCCATAACAATAACTAACTAACATGTTCACATCATAAGCGCATAAACATTTGTCGTTCATGTATAGCAATCACATATTTACGATTAATCTAGATTAGTACAACGCAATGTCAAAAATAAGTCAACTCATACCTGAATGTCATAACCCTAACCATCTGCATAGGCAAATCTAATTTAGCATGATACATATAACATTAAGATATTAATGCTATAACCCTAATCATCAAGTTAACTAACATATAATAAGTTAACATATAAAATGCTCATCAACAACATATAACATAATCATCAAGCTAACTACAAGTTAACATATAACATATTTCAACAACATATAACATAATCATCAAGTTAACTAAGATAAAACAATAACAACAATGCATACATCCACAGGTTACTATCATTCATGACTATCTAACACATGTGTATGTGACTACACTGATCAACAAGAATTTATCTCATATGTAACCATAATAATAATAGAATGACAAACGTATAAGTAACCCTAATGCTTACAACAACCACGAATCACATGCATGCATGCCAAACATACAATCTTGTATGACGAACTACTCTTACCCCAAAGTCTAGTGTTGCAACCTCGCTCTAATAGTTTGCATTTCCTACTTTACCTCATTCAACACATTAGCATCATAACATACCAATAGCATCATGATGACCTAATCTCATACAATGACCTCACAAAGCATGTATGACCTAACATACATGCATAACAATAACCATGACAATGCATGCATAAAAACATATAGACACTTACATGCATATACAATCAGCGTGCATTCATGACAAACACATCCCAACAACAACATCACCAACTCCTACATGGAAACACAACCATAGTAATAACCACTACAATGCATACATAACAAGCACATATACAATCTACATGCATGCATAATAAACACATTCTTCCCATCCAGTCCAAGTGTTGAACCATGCTCTGATACCACTCTGTAGTATCAGATATGACACAAAGAGACCGAAAACCAAACATTCCCTAAAGAGAAAATAACCCGCTCTGATACCACTCTATAACACCCTCCTCCCACATCTACCCAAGTAACCAACCAACCTGGGCAAACATGTGACGATAAGTTACTATGATATGATTCAACTCCTTATGTGTCAGTTAAGGAAGTGGAACCAATGGAACACATCACACAGACCTTCCACATCAACAACAAAACTCCCATGAGCCATCCCAACCACTCAGGTAACCAACCCTTGAGACCAACTAAAGTTTTAGTACATCAAACCCCTGGACTCTCCCGTGATGGGAAAGGGTGCATCTGGGAGGCTCCAAATGCTCCCACAACAAGGGCAAGGGAGCTTATGGGGAATTTTTTACCCAGTGTTGTTCCTGCAACTCTGGGATTTGTGCCACTTTTTGCAGGCCCAGAGCCCAAGTCATTGCCTAGAACTCAATGACACCTTCAAAAATGAAATTTCACAGTGGAACAAGGATACATTTGCAAAAACATCAACAAGGAATAGACTGGACCCCTACTAGCCATGACAGGCATTTCAACAAACATGTCACAAACATGAAAGCTACAAGTCTTAAAAACAAAACTGAGCAGAGGGGTCTCATAATGATCTGAAAATCGCTAAGAAGCATTGATGCCTCAACGCATTAGCTACAATTTCATCTAATAGGCCATATATACATTGTTCATTCATTTACAAGTACAAACATGATATGAGCCAAACATCACAACCGTTATAAAACTCATTCATAACCAACATATAAACATCAAAGATGCTACGCATAGAACAACCATATAAGCCACGTAACAATAAGCATATTTACCCATCAATACCAAGGAGAAAGATAGCTCTTATTCATGATTGCATAGGACGACCAGGTATGGGACTTCCACGAACCACCCGACCGTAGACTATGCTGAACCAAATCTTTCTTTCAACTAGTCACCCCCATGCCATATTCCAAGCATGAATGTGGGATATCATGAAATAAATCCATCAAAACCGAATCAGGGCTTGAAGAGGTCAAACCACCTCAACCCTCAACCAGTGATTCCACCTCACAACCATACATCACTAACCATAACTAGATCCGTCTTTACCAAAGTTGTCCAGGGCTCCAAAGCATTTGTTCCAACTTGACTTCTAGGATAAGTAACTCAAGCTACAACTGTCGTCGGGCTTCTAGAGTGTTTGTCCAACTAAGGCTTCCAAAGCATTTGTCCAACCAAGGCTTCGAGAACTAGTAACTCAACCCAAGCTATTACTCAGTTTTAAGTATCTCATTTGGTTTTGTTCCTGTAATGAATTAGACAATAGTTGCAATTTTACTTTTTAGTTTTTAGTTCATGATTTGGAAATAATGATAAGAGTATAAATCGAAACTCTGTTTTCATTTCTTGATTAAACTTTGTTTCCAGATCTTACTTAAGCTCTTTTAATTCTCATCTCTTTATGTTCTTAGCAGTCTTTACAAAAGTTAGATTTAAGATTTTTGTTAGATTGTAAATCATTAGGGATTAAAGGACCAAAAACCCCCAAAACAACATAAAACACAAAAACAACGAAGTAAGAAGGGCCATCTAGCACAAAGAGTGCACTACACTTCATCAATTTACAATACCCGGATTGATAATTTATATAGAGCAATTTAGGACACTAAATTGACCAAACACATGTCATAATCCATAGTCAACTCATAGTCATTAGACATAATGCTACAACTATCACCTATTACACTATAATATATGCCATCTATCTCAACACATATGTGTGAGTGAAACCGTCTTAAAACAAGATCATTTCTTGATTCAATCTTATAGACACATACTCATATCATGTGATTAATCAAACATTCAACAACAGATAGACAACATAAGCAAGTTCATACCTTAATGTATCTAAGGGGAGGCTATCTTGTCTGCATAATCAATCTAGTTAGCACGATATAACTTCACAACACATCAACTCGAACACAAATAATATCATGATATCCATAACAATAACTAACTAACATGTTCACATCATAAGCGCATAAACATTTGTCGTTCATGTATAGCAATCACATATTTACGATTAATCTAGATTAGTACAACGCAATGTCAAAAATAAGTCAACTCATACCTGAATGTCATAACCCTAACCATCTGCATAGGCAAATCTAATTTAGCATGATACATATAACATTAAGATATTAATGCTATAACCCTAATCATCAAGTTAACTAACATATAATAAGTTAACATATAAAATGCTCATCAACAACATATAACATAATCATCAAGCTAACTACAAGTTAACATATAACATATTTCAACAACATATAACATAATCATCAAGTTAACTAAGATAAAACAATAACAACAATGCATACATCCACAGGTTACTATCATTCATGACTATCTAACACATGTGTATGTGACTACACTGATCAACAAGAATTTATCTCATATGTAACCATAATAATAATAGAATGACAAACGTATAAGTAACCCTAATGCTTACAACAACCACGAATCACATGCATGCATGCCAAACATACAATCTTGTATGACGAACTACTCTTACCCCAAAGTCTAGTGTTGCAACCTCGCTCTAATAGTTTGCATTTCCTACTTTACCTCATTCAACACATTAGCATCATAACATACCAATAGCATCATGATGACCTAATCTCATACAATGACCTCACAAAGCATGTATGACCTAACATACATGCATAACAATAACCATGACAATGCATGCATAAAAACATATAGACACTTACATGCATATACAATCAGCGTGCATTCATGACAAACACATCCCAACAACAACATCACCAACTCCTACATGGAAACACAACCATAGTAATAACCACTACAATGCATACATAACAAGCACATATACAATCTACATGCATGCATAATAAACACATTCTTCCCATCCAGTCCAAGTGTTGAACCATGCTCTGATACCACTCTGTAGTATCAGATATGACACAAAGAGACCGAAAACCAAACATTCCCTAAAGAGAAAATAACCCGCTCTGATACCACTCTATAACACCCTCCTCCCACATCTACCCAAGTAACCAACCAACCTGGGCAAACATGTGACGATAAGTTACTATGATATGATTCAACTCCTTATGTGTCAGTTAAGGAAGTGGAACCAATGGAACACATCACACAGACCTTCCACATCAACAACAAAACTCCCATGAGCCATCCCAACCACTCAGGTAACCAACCCTTGAGACCAACTAAAGTTTTAGTACATCAAACCCCTGGACTCTCCCGTGATGGGAAAGGGTGCATCTGGGAGGCTCCAAATGCTCCCACAACAAGGGCAAGGGAGCTTATGGGGAATTTTTTACCCAGTGTTGTTCCTGCAACTCTGGGATTTGTGCCACTTTTTGCAGGCCCAGAGCCCAAGTCATTGCCTAGAACTCAATGACACCTTCAAAAATGAAATTTCACAGTGGAACAAGGATACATTTGCAAAAACATCAACAAGGAATAGACTGGACCCCTACTAGCCATGACAGGCATTTCAACAAACATGTCACAAACATGAAAGCTACAAGTCTTAAAAACAAAACTGAGCAGAGGGGTCTCATAATGATCTGAAAATCGCTAAGAAGCATTGATGCCTCAACGCATTAGCTACAATTTCATCTAATAGGCCATATATACATTGTTCATTCATTTACAAGTACAAACACGATATGAGCCAAACATCACAACCGTTATAAAACTCATTCATAACCAACATATAAACATCAAAGATGCTACGCATAGAACAACCATATAAGCCACGTAACAATAAGCATATTTACCCATCAATACCAAGGAGAAAGATAGCTCTTATTCATGATTGCATAGGACGACCAGGTATGGGACTTCCACGAACCACCCGACCGTAGACTATGCTGAACCAAATCTTTCTTTCAACTAGTCACCCCCATGCCATATTCCAAGCATGAATGTGGGATATCATGAAATAAATCCATCAAAACCGAATCAGGGCTTGAAGAGGTCAAACCACCTCAACCCTCAACCAGTGATTCCACCTCACAACCATACATCACTAACCATAACTAGATCCGTCTTTACCAAAGTTGTCCAGGGCTCCAAAGCATTTGTTCCAACTTGACTTCTAGGATAAGTAACTCAAGCTACAACTGTCGTCGGGCTTCTAGAGTGTTTGTCCAACTAAGGCTTCCAAAGCATTTGTCCAACCAAGGCTTCGAGAACTAGTAACTCAACCCAAGCTATTACTCAGTTTTAAGTATCTCATTTGGTTTTGTTCCTGTAATGAATTAGACAATAGTTGCAATTTTACTTTTTAGTTTTTAGTTCATGATTTGGAAATAATGATAAGAGTATAAATCGAAACTCTGTTTTCATTTCTTGATTAAACTTTGTTTCCAGATCTTACTTAAGCTCTTTTAATTCTCATCTCTTTATGTTCTTAGCAGTCTTTACAAAAGTTAGATTTAAGATTTTTGTTAGATTGTAAATCATTAGGGATTAAAGGACCAAAAACCCCCAAAACAACATAAAACACAAAAACAACGAAGTAAGAAGGGCCATCTAGCACAAAGAGTGCACTACACTTCATCAATTTACAATACCCGGATTGATAATTTATATAGAGCAATTTAGGACACTAAATTGACCAAACACATGTCATAATCCATAGTCAACTCATAGTCATTAGACATAATGCTACAACTATCACCTATTACACTATAATATATGCCATCTATCTCAACACATATGTGTGAGTGAAACCGTCTTAAAACAAGATCATTTCTTGATTCAATCTTATAGACACATACTCATATCATGTGATTAATCAAACATTCAACAACAGATAGACAACATAAGCAAGTTCATACCTTAATGTATCTAAGGGGAGGCTATCTTGTCTGCATAATCAATCTAGTTAGCACGATATAACTTCACAACACATCAACTCGAACACAAATAATATCATGATATCCATAACAATAACTAACTAACATGTTCACATCATAAGCGCATAAACATTTGTCGTTCATGTATAGCAATCACATATTTACGATTAATCTAGATTAGTACAACGCAATGTCAAAAATAAGTCAACTCATACCTGAATGTCATAACCCTAACCATCTGCATAGGCAAATCTAATTTAGCATGATACATATAACATTAAGATATTAATGCTATAACCCTAATCATCAAGTTAACTAACATATAATAAGTTAACATATAAAATGCTCATCAACAACATATAACATAATCATCAAGCTAACTACAAGTTAACATATAACATATTTCAACAACATATAACATAATCATCAAGTTAACTAAGATAAAACAATAACAACAATGCATACATCCACAGGTTACTATCATTCATGACTATCTAACACATGTGTATGTGACTACACTGATCAACAAGAATTTATCTCATATGTAACCATAATAATAATAGAATGACAAACGTATAAGTAACCCTAATGCTTACAACAACCACGAATCACATGCATGCATGCCAAACATACAATCTTGTATGACGAACTACTCTTACCCCAAAGTCTAGTGTTGCAACCTCGCTCTAATAGTTTGCATTTCCTACTTTACCTCATTCAACACATTAGCATCATAACATACCAATAGCATCATGATGACCTAATCTCATACAATGACCTCACAAAGCATGTATGACCTAACATACATGCATAACAATAACCATGACAATGCATGCATAAAAACATATAGACACTTACATGCATATACAATCAGCGTGCATTCATGACAAACACATCCCAACAACAACATCACCAACTCCTACATGGAAACACAACCATAGTAATAACCACTACAATGCATACATAACAAGCACATATACAATCTACATGCATGCATAATAAACACATTCTTCCCATCCAGTCCAAGTGTTGAACCATGCTCTGATACCACTCTGTAGTATCAGATATGACACAAAGAGACCGAAAACCAAACATTCCCTAAAGAGAAAATAACCCGCTCTGATACCACTCTATAACACCCTCCTCCCACATCTACCCAAGTAACCAACCAACCTGGGCAAACATGTGACGATAAGTTACTATGATATGATTCAACTCCTTATGTGTCAGTTAAGGAAGTGGAACCAATGGAACACATCACACAGACCTTCCACATCAACAACAAAACTCCCATGAGCCATCCCAACCACTCAGGTAACCAACCCTTGAGACCAACTAAAGTTTTAGTACATCAAACCCCTGGACTCTCCCGTGATGGGAAAGGGTGCATCTGGGAGGCTCCAAATGCTCCCACAACAAGGGCAAGGGAGCTTATGGGGAATTTTTTACCCAGTGTTGTTCCTGCAACTCTGGGATTTGTGCCACTTTTTGCAGGCCCAGAGCCCAAGTCATTGCCTAGAACTCAATGACACCTTCAAAAATGAAATTTCACAGTGGAACAAGGATACATTTGCAAAAACATCAACAAGGAATAGACTGGACCCCTACTAGCCATGACAGGCATTTCAACAAACATGTCACAAACATGAAAGCTACAAGTCTTAAAAACAAAACTGAGCAGAGGGGTCTCATAATGATCTGAAAATCGCTAAGAAGCATTGATGCCTCAACGCATTAGCTACAATTTCATCTAATAGGCCATATATACATTGTTCATTCATTTACAAGTACAAACACGATATGAGCCAAACATCACAACCGTTATAAAACTCATTCATAACCAACATATAAACATCAAATATGCTACGCATAGAACAACCATATAAGCCACGTAACAATAAGCATATTTACCCATCAATACCAAGGAGAAAGATAGCTCTTATTCATGATTGCATAGGACGACCAGGTATGGGACTTCCACGAACCACCCGACCGTAGACTATGCTGAACCAAATCTTTCTTTCAACTAGTCACCCCCATGCCATATTCCAAGCATGAATGTGGGATATCATGAAATAAATCCATCAAAACCGAATCAGGGCTTGAAGAGGTCAAACCACCTCAACCCTCAACCAGTGATTCCACCTCACAACCATACATCACTAACCATAACTAGATCCGTCTTTACCAAAGTTGTCCAGGGCTCCAAAGCATTTGTTCCAACTTGACTTCTAGGATAAGTAACTCAAGCTACAACTGTCGTCGGGCTTCTAGAGTGTTTGTCCAACTAAGGCTTCCAAAGCATTTGTCCAACCAAGGCTTCGAGAACTAGTAACTCAACCCAAGCTATTACTCAGTTTTAAGTATCTCATTTGGTTTTGTTCCTGTAATGAATTAGACAATAGTTGCAATTTTACTTTTTAGTTTTTAGTTCATGATTTGGAAATAATGATAAGAGTATAAATCGAAACTCTGTTTTCATTTCTTGATTAAACTTTGTTTCCAGATCTTACTTAAGCTCTTTTAATTCTCATCTCTTTATGTTCTTAGCAGTCTTTACAAAAGTTAGATTTAAGATTTTTGTTAGATTGTAAATCATTAGGGATTAAAGGACCAAAAACCCCCAAAACAACATAAAACACAAAAACAACGAAGTAAGAAGGGCCATCTAGCACAAAGAGTGCACTACACTTCATCAATTTACAATACCCGGATTGATAATTTATATAGAGCAATTTAGGACACTAAATTGACCAAACACATGTCATAATCCATAGTCAACTCATAGTCATTAGACATAATGCTACAACTATCACCTATTACACTATAATATATGCCATCTATCTCAACACATATGTGTGAGTGAAACCGTCTTAAAACAAGATCATTTCTTGATTCAATCTTATAGACACATACTCATATCATGTGATTAATCAAACATTCAACAACAGATAGACAACATAAGCAAGTTCATACCTTAATGTATCTAAGGGGAGGCTATCTTGTCTGCATAATCAATCTAGTTAGCACGATATAACTTCACAACACATCAACTCGAACACAAATAATATCATGATATCCATAACAATAACTAACTAACATGTTCACATCATAAGCGCATAAACATTTGTCGTTCATGTATAGCAATCACATATTTACGATTAATCTAGATTAGTACAACGCAATGTCAAAAATAAGTCAACTCATACCTGAATGTCATAACCCTAACCATCTGCATAGGCAAATCTAATTTAGCATGATACATATAACATTAAGATATTAATGCTATAACCCTAATCATCAAGTTAACTAACATATAATAAGTTAACATATAAAATGCTCATCAACAACATATAACATAATCATCAAGCTAACTACAAGTTAACATATAACATATTTCAACAACATATAACATAATCATCAAGTTAACTAAGATAAAACAATAACAACAATGCATACATCCACAGGTTACTATCATTCATGACTATCTAACACATGTGTATGTGACTACACTGATCAACAAGAATTTATCTCATATGTAACCATAATAATAATAGAATGACAAACGTATAAGTAACCCTAATGCTTACAACAACCACGAATCACATGCATGCATGCCAAACATACAATCTTGTATGACGAACTACTCTTACCCCAAAGTCTAGTGTTGCAACCTCGCTCTAATAGTTTGCATTTCCTACTTTACCTCATTCAACACATTAGCATCATAACATACCAATAGCATCATGATGACCTAATCTCATACAATGACCTCACAAAGCATGTATGACCTAACATACATGCATAACAATAACCATGACAATGCATGCATAAAAACATATAGACACTTACATGCATATACAATCAGCGTGCATTCATGACAAACACATCCCAACAACAACATCACCAACTCCTACATGGAAACACAACCATAGTAATAACCACTACAATGCATACATAACAAGCACATATACAATCTACATGCATGCATAATAAACACATTCTTCCCATCCAGTCCAAGTGTTGAACCATGCTCTGATACCACTCTGTAGTATCAGATATGACACAAAGAGACCGAAAACCAAACATTCCCTAAAGAGAAAATAACCCGCTCTGATACCACTCTATAACACCCTCCTCCCACATCTACCCAAGTAACCAACCAACCTGGGCAAACATGTGACGATAAGTTACTATGATATGATTCAACTCCTTATGTGTCAGTTAAGGAAGTGGAACCAATGGAACACATCACACAGACCTTCCACATCAACAACAAAACTCCCATGAGCCATCCCAACCACTCAGGTAACCAACCCTTGAGACCAACTAAAGTTTTAGTACATCAAACCCCTGGACTCTCCCGTGATGGGAAAGGGTGCATCTGGGAGGCTCCAAATGCTCCCACAACAAGGGCAAGGGAGCTTATGGGGAATTTTTTACCCAGTGTTGTTCCTGCAACTCTGGGATTTGTGCCA